>CM021107.1:440738308-440794388 GCA_007115665.2 Sequoiadendron giganteum | reverse complement strand
ATTAAGATCATCCAAAAATATCAAGCTGTCCAAACATGTTTGTCTCAGAAGTTTAAATGGATAATTTACCGCATCCCTGGTCTATTTCGGTGCATTGTTGCTTTGTTCCGCACATCTATGCTCTATTTCAGTGCATCGCTGCTCTATTTTAGTGCATCGTTGCTCTGTTTCGGTGCATCTATGCTTTGTTTTGATGCATCGCTTCTCTATTTTGGCGCATCTGTGCTCTGTTTCAGCGCATCGCTGCTCTATTTCAGGGCATCTGTGTCTTATTTTGGTGCATAGGTAATCTGTTTTGGTGCATTCAGGCTCTGTTTTGGTGCATGTGTTTTCCGAACCTAGTTAACTTTTTGACATTGAGAAAATGGTCATCTCAGTTTAAGTCTCTTCCATGCTCAAAGTTTGGAAGTCTACAACTTTTACTAAGAAGTCTCTAGAAAGGAAGATTAGAAAGCCAAAGAAATCCCTCAGTTATAAGAAGTTATTGAAGAAGAGGAAATTTCTATACAAAAGTCGAAAGGTCTTGCTTGAACATAGGACCTTTATTCACCGACATCATGACTATATTAGAGGTTTCACTGATGATTATGCTATAGAACCTTTATACTCATGAGCCTTCTTTCAAAGAAGAGCCCTTTCTCAAAGGCACAACCACAGTCAGTGTATTCATTCTTCTTATATTCCCCAACCTACAATTACGTACGCTACTCGTCCCAATCAAATTCTGCAATAGAGAACTCAAGCACATTAGGCATCCAGCAAATCCATCTTTTTACAAATCTACGATCAAACCTCACGAAGTGAAAAATCATTTTTATTTTTGATCTTTGGTTTAATTCCTGCAAACATGATTTTCATCCTTTCAATCAGGGAATCACGAGCTAAAGATTGAAAATCTTTTAAGTCATAGAATCTTCATTCTATCCTGACTTTCATATCCATCAATATTGTACTATTTCATTCTTTTGATCAAGGTTAGTAGAATTTGAGTGAAGCTTATGCTTGTTGTCACGAGATCTCAAAAGCACATAGAAAAAGATGAAAGAGAAAGTACAGTAAGCAAAATGGGTGATAATAGTGAGAGGGAAGAGATCCCCTGTCATAATTCAAATACTGAAGAAATAACGGAAGAAAAGCTCCAAGAAGTAGAGAAGGATCCCCTATTCCATACTCTTATGGAAAGGGTTTTAGAATGAAACAAGGAAAGATATTTCCTTTCATTAGCTAATCAAGGAGCTAAGTTACCTACTGATTTTGACACAGAAGGGATTAAAGAAAATCCTGAAACTCCTCCTAATGATTTTAGTGCCCTTACTCAATTGATCAAGGAATTACAAGGGCAAATAAAAGAAATGCAAAGGGGTACCACAAAGAAGTATGTTTTGGATGACATATGTCCTTATCCTTTTGATAGGAGTCTTTGAATGATTCCTTTTCCAAAACATTGTGAAATCCCTAAATTTGATAGGTATAATGGGAAAACTGACCCCATTGAACATGTGAGGGATTTCTGAAATATGAGCTTAGAATTTGCTCATGACAATACCTACTTAATGCGATTGTTTCCACAAAGTCTGGGTGGACAATCCATGGAGTGGCTTTCAAAGATCACTCCCCCCATAAAAACCTTTGAGGAATTAATAAACAAGTTTATATCATAATACTCTTACAAAATCCAACACCAAATAACCATGCTCGATCTTTGTAAGGTGAAACAAAAAGTAGGGGAATCTTTCACTACATTTTTGCAAAGGTGGAGAAGGGTGTTTGCTAGATACTCTTGCCCTATTCCTGAAATAGAAAAGATGGAGATCTTTATCGATAGTCTGAATCAAGAAATGAGTTATAGACTAAACCTTCAGTGTCCTCAATCATTTGAAAAATTGATTGAAAACACGATTACTATTGAAGGTGCTTTGATCAAGCGTGGAGTTCTGAAAATTGATAAAGAGGGTTCAAATTTGTACAACAACAACAAAAACCATAATAACAATAATGACAAGTCATGATTTTGGACTCAATAAAAATGTTTTGAATGATGGGGTAGTAGATGCTAACAACGTGAATGTGAAGCCCATCATCCTTAATGTTTCAGGTGTTCAACATAGCAATAATGCTGGAAATCCTAATACCCAAGGCAATGTTTCCAATCAAGGGAATGCAACTAATAATCATGGAAATAATTTTGGAAATAATCAAAATTTAAATATGCCCAGATCTTCATATTTTTCGAATCAATGGAGTTTCACTCCCTTGGGCCAATATTTGGAATCCATTCCCAAAGAGTTATTGAATCAAAACACTATTACATTGCCACCACAAAGAGACTATGAGCCTTGAGTTAAACCACCATCGTGGAATGACTCACACTTTTGTGATTATCATAGGTGCAAAGGTCATAAGACAAACAATTGCCAAGGGTTGAAGAATATTGTTCAAGATTTGATTGATAACCATACCATCATGGTTGAGGGACATAATGCCAATAATGACCATCAAGCATTCAAGGATCCTCTACCTAATTATCAAAAAGGGGAATCTTCGGGTGACAAGGGAAAGAATGTTAATTATGTCCATGATGTCATTATCAATCATATTTATAATGACGATCAACACATCAATGCTATCTAAATCAAAGGTAAGCAAGAATATCGAGAGGTCAATGCTATGACAAGGGGGCAAGCCAAAATCATGGTCAAAGGAAACTCATCTAAAGCAGCAATTCCCCCTCCAGGTCAATATAATTTGGTTGATCAACTACGAAAAACATCAGCCCAAATTTCTATCTTGGAACTTTTAAAGTTATCACCTGCACATAAGGACATTCTCGAAAAGGCCCTTGTTGATACAACTGTATCCCCTGATCTAGATATCAATAAATTTCAAGCCATGGTGGGACACTTGTCCTCATCCACATGTTTATCCTTTACTAAAAAAAGATGACTCATCCATAACCCATCCACATAATTCATCACTCTACTTAGAGGTCATGGTTCACAAAGCCTGCATTAGATGTATCCTAATAGATGGGGGAGCTGGATTAAACATTTGTACTTTGAAATTAGTGCTAGCTTTGGGATATTCAATAGAATCTATTGATCCATAGAGGAAGATTACAATCAAGGCATATGATGATGAGGAAAGGACTTCCAAAGGCCTCATCATGCTACCAATCAAAGTGGGACCTATTGTGAAGAATACCTTTTGTCAGGTTCTAGATCAGGATCTAACTTATTACATACTCTTGGGTCATCCATGGATCCATGACATGCAAGTTGTTCCATCTACTTATCATCAATGCTTGAAGTTTCCATATGATGGACAGAAAGTAACAATACCTGTTGATCACATTAGCAGTCAAACTTGCACTAACCTAAGAGCAACTCAGGACACACTCATCCCACACAATAGAGAGGCCTTGGACATCTCTACCTCCAAGAACAATGAACAAGCAAGTGAAATGATAAGTAATTTTGGCACCAAGCTAAAATTGAAAGATAATGGAGTGGGAGAATATTCTTTATCTCTCTCTAATTTACCCATATCTCCAAGATCCCATGGTCAGCCATCAACATCCTTACAATAGGCTACAACAGCTTTAGCCTTAGCTTCAGTTCCCATCACTAAGTTTAATGAGATATTTATCAAAGAAACTGAATTGGAAGATAGAGCTATCCTTGATTGGCTCTATAAAGATGAAGAAGGATCAGTACAACATGCCAAGTTACCCACATAACAATATGGAAAAGGTTATGCTATCATGCAACCAATTGGTTATGAAGGAAATGGCCCTATAGGTAAAAGGAAAGAGGGTATTTTTGAACCTATCCAACTACAAGCAATGCACCCAACTGATAAAACTAGGTTAGGATATGGTGAAGATACAAAGGAAGAAGTAGTACAAAGAATGTCTAAAGAGGAGTTAGCTGAAACAATCCTGAGAATTCAAGCAAAAAATTCTGACACTGACTCCAATGAATATGAATGGGATGACTTCTCTGATGATACTTTCATCTTAGAGAAAAGGGTGGACTTCATACACAAATTCACACCCGCATTCTTACAAGGGGAAAGCTCAAGACCTCCGCTTGATTACGTCCTGCAAAGCGATCATGACTCAAGTGAAACCGATTCAATTCAAAGTGAAATAGATCATTCACAGGAGGATACCATCCTAGAAAACCCCTATAATGATGTTAACAATAGCATCGTGACCCTAACGGCTAGTGACCTTACTCATCCTAATGATCCATTTCCTTTGGTTCATCCCGAACTCATTGATTGGGAACAAATCGCACCTATTGATGTCCCAACTTTTCCCAATGACGAAACCATCATAAAATTTCTTTGTTCATCCCAACCAGAAACAAGTTCCACCAGGGAATCACAAGATTAGAGTTTTCAACAGGAAAGTGCCAAGTTTCTCAACTATGAAATAAATAATATAAAACAAATATCTAATGGTGAAAAACCTAACAAAGGCAGTATTAGATCAAGAAAAGAGAAAAATAAAAAGCGTATCCAATGGTGAAAACCTTTCAAAGGTGCCAGAGGATGGGAAACTTGACACTCTTTCGGAGCATTATCAGGAAAGGTCTTCCATTCTAATCAAACCAACAGAGGCACTCAATATAGGTACTACAGAAAAGCCCAAAGTCTTGCAATTGGTTGCATCTCTAACAGAAGAGGAAGTACCTAGATTCACATATTTTGTCAAGAATAATCAAATCAGTTTTGCGTGGTCCTACATGGATATGCCTGGATTGGATCCAGATCTCATCATGCATCATCTATCTATTATGTCGGGGGAAAACCTGTGAAGCAGAAACTCATAAAAATGCATCCACATGTTGCATTACTGGTTAAAGAGGAATTAAAAAAGCTTTTAGATGTCGGATTCATTCGGTCCATGGACTATGCGGAATGGATCTCCAATATCATACCTGTTTCAAAGCCAGAAGAAAGGATTATAATTTGTACAGATTTTAGGGATTTGAACAAGGAATGTCCTAAAGATGACTTCCCTTTGCCAAACATAGATATGATTTTTGATTTGATTGTTGAAAATGCGATGTACTCATTAATGGATGGATTTTCAGGATACAACCAGATAAAGATTGCACCAAAAGATTAGGATAAAACAGCGTTCACATGTCCTTGGGGTACCTATTGTTGGAACGTAATGCCATTTGGGTTAAAGAACGCAGGAGCTACATACCAACGAGCAATGACAATAATTTTTCATGATACGATGCATACATTCATGGAGGATTATGTTGATGATCTTCTTGCCAAGTCTAACACTAGAGAAGGACACATAGATATCTTATCTAAAATTTTCAAAAGAATGGAACAATTCAAAGTGAGACTTAATCCAAAGAAATGTGTCTTTGGAGTGAAATTTGGAAAGTTATTAGGTTACATTGTATCAAAAAAGGGAATTGAAGTGAATCCAGCTAAGGTACAAGCAATTCTTGATATGCCACCACCAAGGAACATTAGTCAACTATGCTCTTTGCAGGGACGGTTACAATCCATTCACAGATTCATTGCTCAACTGGTGGATAAAAGTTTACCATTTACACACCTCTTACACAATAATATTCCATTTAAGCGGGAGGACAAATGTGAAGTAGCATTTGATCAGATAAAGCAATATCTCATGAATCCACCAGTATTGATTCCACCAGTACAAGGTGCACCCCTCATATTAGATATTTCTACCATGGAAGTGTCTTTAGGAGCATTATTGGCACAGGAAGACAATTTAGGAAAAGAGCGAGCAATCTATTACATCAATTGGACCTTGACAAGTCATGAGCTAAATTACACCTTCATTGAAAAAGCCTACCTAGCAATAGTGTTCACTTCTCAAAAAATACGACACTACATGCTCACTCATACAGTAAAGCTTGTGGCTAAGATTGACCCACTCAAATATCTTCTAAGTAAGGCAACTTTAACTGGTAGGTTGGCTAAATGCGTTATGATCCTAAGTGAATTTGATAATCATTATGTGGATCGGAAAGCTATCAAGGGACAAGTAATTGCGGATCAATTACCAGAAGCACCACTATCAGCAGAACACCCAATACACATTTATTTTCCTGATGCCGATGTGTTCACAACCATTATCCAGCAGTCATGGGCACTCTACTTTGATGGTTCTTACACTCAACATGGTTCAGGAGCTGATATTCTTTTTGTTACACCTCAAGGACATACAATTCCAAAATCTTATCAGCTAATGTTTCCTTGCACAAACTACATAGCTGAGTATGAGGCATTGGTAATTGGCATAAGAATTGTAGTAGACTGGAAAATCACAGAGCTTCAAGTTTTTGGTGATTCACAACTTGTTATAAATCAAATCAATGATGAATATCACACTAAAGATGACAAATTGATACCTTAAAAAAGAATGGTGGACGATTTCAAGAAATACTTTATTAATATCAAGTTCATACATATTCCACTTATTTATAATAAAGAAGTAGACGCTATGGCTACAATCGCCTCTCTACTTCAATTGATAGAGAATCAAACATGGAATGATTTCCTAGTGGGACAATTGTCTTCTCCCACCTATGAAAATCCTAAAACTCAAATCATTTTCCATCTAACCAATTCTGATTCTCCCTTGTCAAGCCAAATTTACACTTACCTAAAGGATACTATTTTACCCTTAGACTTGTCTTGGAATCAGAAAAGAAATTTCATCCATCAATCATCCCGTTACACCTTAATTGCTGATGTCTTATATCGGCGTGGTTTAGATGGTACCCTCCTTAGATGTCTCGAACACGATGAATCTGAAAAGGCCTTACAAGAGGTACATGGTGGAATTTGTGGGACACACTTAAGTGGACTAACCTTAGCAAAGAAACTTGTTCGATTAGGTTATTACTGGCTGACCATGGAGAAAGAATCATTCATCTTTGTAAGGAAATGTGCAAAATGTTAGATTCATGGGAATCTCATTCACACTCCTGCTCAGGAATTACAACCTTTCACCACAACATGGCCTTTCACTCAGTGGGGATTGGACTTGGTTGGAAAGATACACCCATCATCTTCAAATGGACATAAATTCATCATTATAGCCACTAAGTATTTCACTAAATGGATTGAAGTTGTTCCCCTCACAACTGCTACTGGCAAAAAAATCTCTTCATTCATTTTGAACTATATCATCTGTCGATATGGTATTCCCAACTCCATTATCATAGATAATGGAAGACCCTTTAAAAATTAGGATGTTGATGAGCTATGTGAAAGATTCTGCATCCAACATAGGTTATCTAAGCCTTACTATCCACAAGGGAATGGTCAAGCTGAAGCTTCAAACAAAAATTTTTTGAAGATTTTGAAGAAGACAGTAAGTGACGCAGGTTGTGATTGGCATGTCCAATTAAATCCAGCATTATGGGCATACATAACAAGTATTCACACACCAACAGGAGCTACCCCTTATGCTTTGGTCTACAGAGCAGAAGCTATTTTACCACTAGAAGTCAAGATTCCCTCACTTCACATATCACTAAAGGGGTTAATCAATGATGAAGACTACAAAATATCAAGATTGCAAGAGCTAGAACTACTTGACGAATGACGTCAAACTGTAGTTAACCATTTGACGGGATATCAACAAGTTATGTCCGCAGCTACAATCACAGAGTCAAACCACAAACTTTTCAAGTGGGTGATTTAGTTCTCAAAGAAAACCCTCATAATCAACAGGATCGAGAAAAGAAAGGCAAGTTCGAACCTAATTGGTTGGGCCCTTTCGTTATCATTGCAGTGTATGGATCAGGGGCATATCAGTTATCAATTGTAGAAGGGGACCTGTTTGAAGATCCAACCAACATCATTCATCTGAAGAAGTTTTATGCCTAAGAAAATATCAAAAACAATATAAAAAGTCCTGAGAAAATATCAAAAACAATATAAAAAGTCCTGAGAAAATATCAAAAACAATATAAAAAGTCATGAGAAAATATCAAGAACAATATAAAAAGTCTTGAAAAAATACAAAAAAATCAAAAAGAACAAAAATACAAAAATAAAAATAAAAAAAGAAAAAAATCGTTGCCTTGATGAAAACCTAGCAAATAGGCGTCTTGGTAATAGCAAAAAAATCATAAAATTAGGAAAAGGTGCAATAAAAACAAATGGTGAAAACTTGGAAAACAGGCATTGTTTGTGATTTTATTTGGCTCTCTCATCTATTGGGATTCATTCTATCCATCTTTTCATCGGCATCACACACATTCCTCGCCATCACAGTTTACATCACATCATCTCCTTGAAACAACAAGGGCCTCATCATGGCTTGATGAATTAGGATTATCCTTAGCAGTAGTTGTGTTTAAGCATGATTCAAAGTACAAGGTCATTAGGGGGCAATTCGCTTCTTGGAGATTTTTGAGCAAACGACAACATGTGTCTAGAATCAAAATATCAGGAAACAACAAACTTGTCCAATTACAATGAGGTTGCATGACGGTTTTGATAAATGAACAAATTGGATGATCTTAATTTGAATAAAATGAATGATAAACTTAAAGCAACAAGTTGCAATTGTTGTTTTGATATTTGATGACATCATGTCTTTGGAGTGATTCAATGATGTACTCAACTAGAATCACAAGGAAGAAGTATGATTTTTCTTTGCTTGTTTTCTATAAGCTAATCATTAGTATTGTGCAAATTTGTCATGGGACATGCTCTACAATGTATCATTGATGACATTTCAGAATTTGCGTAGGAAAATGGTTAACTTTTGTCTGTTTATGCAAGCAATACTTAGGTCATCTTGGTTCAATTATACCTCGATGCTTGTATTAACTTGCTATATCAAACATCATGAAAGCAATACTTAGGTCATCATTGGTGCTAACATACCCTTTGATGCTTGTACTAACTTTCAACATATCAAAAGGCTCAATGATGAAAACCAAGCACAAAATGAAATGGCAACAAGGATAATAGTTCATTACTGCATTTTAGGACTCCATAATTCATTTGCATTTTTGGGGTTGTTTAAATAGATTTTTGAGGGTTGGCCAAATTCTTGGGTATCTTTTCAGACAATGATTGAGTACACCTAGACATTTATTACATCTTATTCCATTATCACTCATATCATTTCACCAAAAGTCATTTAGGGTATCATTATTATTGCATTCACATTTTGCATCATCATTTCATTGTTAGTTCATCATATTCATATCATGTGCATAAATCATTCATTATTATATCATAACATTAACATTTATATTTTGCATTCACATTCACATCATTTATCACATACATATACATTCATAATAAAATTGCATCCATATCATCCACTTCACATCATCATTTAGGTTATCATGTTCAGTTCCATTACATTATTATCATTATCATCATATTACATCATTATCTAAGTCACGTGCATATCCCTCATTAAATATTACATCTTCATAATCATATCATTTATCCATTTATCTCGTTTCATCATAATGTTCCATTTAAACCATTCATCATTACATCATATCACTTTCACATCATTAAAAGTATTCACCATTACATCTTACATCTTGCATTCATTACATACATTATGAAATAAAATCATTTTAAATTGCATCATACATCATCATACTAGAATCATTTCATCACAACACATCCTGCATTATCATACAAATTATGAAAGAAAATAATTTACATCATCATTTGCATCATCATACATCATGAAAATCATAAACAACATAGCATATAGAAATAAACATGCATCCATAACATGAGCATAAATCATCCATAACACATTCATAATCGAATCACCACTGCATCTCATAAATCTCATCAAAACAAATGTCCAGGAATATAAGGATATCAAATGTTTCAAAAAGATATATCAAATACAATGGAATAAACATGTCAAAATGCTCATCATTGAGGGGCATTTGGCTGTGGAACATGGCTACTGCTCCCTCCTGAGGTAGTGGGTCTCGATGGATCTCTACTCCCAAAAGCTCTGATCTCTCATCTGACTGGCTGACACACACTCCTAGTAGCACTCCTAGAGTCACTATGTGAATGGGTCTGAGACCGAGTACCCGACTGTGTGAAGGCAATCCTCCTCTTGGGTAGTACTGCCTTGAAATACCTCATCTTGTAATACTCAGCCTCCCGAGCAGTCTCTAGTCCCTCTGCTACAACCTCTCCAATAGAGGTGCTCTCAACTGATCTGAGAAGTCTCTCGGCTACCCCCTTGGCCTGTACACATCTCTCTCGGAAGCTGTCCCTCTTGACCGTAAGCTGTGCTACCTGTGGGTCGGGAGGTGGTGGCTGTGCAACCTATGCCTGCAGCTGATTGATCATCCCCTGAGCCTGTGCTAACTGACTTTGAATAGTCTGAACCTCTGCCTACAAAATATCAATCTATCCCTGTGAAGGAGCCCTGATAATGATCCGTGGAGCCAGAGTACTCAGTTGGTCCACCACTCTCGAGGTCCGTGGCACCATCCTAAAGGGAACATCAAAGAAATATCTTTGTCCTCCACCCCCACCACCTCCTTCATCCCCACTATCATCACTATTGTCATCCTGACTGCTAGAGTGATCCTCCTCATCTCCCTCCTCATCACTATCCATAGTCACTACATCCTCTGCCTTTGCCTAAGCCTCTCCCTGTGGCTTCCCTACTACTGGCTGTGCCTTACCTCACCCTCGCTATATAATCGGTCCTCCCAATAATGGAGTAGGCTCCTCTGGACTAGTAAACCTTGGGAAGGGATGTGTGTAAAGGTATGCAGCATACTCATCTGTCATCCCTACATCTGTAACCTCTGGATGTATAGCCCACTGCACTGGCTGCAACTCCAAATACTTTGCTCGGGCCACCTCAATGGTCACAATAGGACCCCACTTTGGTACATCCTCCTAGCGCCTGGCATAATGTGCCACACCCTATGACATCATCTATACTAACCCAAGCTACCTCAAGACTCATCACTAGAAACCACTCAATAATGTATGGGGTGCGTCCAATCAAATATTTGGATCTCGTGCAATAGGGCAACTCTATATCATCTATCTCACATAGATCACAATCTACATACAGTCTCCAGATGACTGTATCCAGATCATCTAGCATGCATCGCCAATACTTTAACTTGCCTAGCCTCAGCTGGACAAGAGGCCCTATGTATGCATATACATATGGGAACCCAAGGGGATGATCCCTCTAAACAATGGGACATGTAATGGCAAAATGCTCCCATGCAAATATTTATAGAAGAGTAACTCTGCAGGAGAGACTCTTCCCACTTGTGTATACGACTTGATGAAGATCGTGGTATAGATGGGAAACAATACATGATCCCCATGCATATCTGGTCCCATGGAGAAGCATATCCTCCAGAAGCCTACCCCAACCAACTGATAGTCCCTTTGCCCTACAATCAGGACAAGGGAAACCATCGATCATACCTACTAAAACTGATGGTAGTGGGGCATAACTCGATACCATATCCTTCCAGGCAATCTCATACCCGTCGGCATGAGGATTTTGGAAGACTCATCTCAAAGCATCGGTCCCTCCAATCTCCTTGTGATCATAGATCACAAGCTCCCAAACTATCGAAATACCCAGAATCCTGTATACGTCCTCTGGCATCACTATAATCTCTCCTGTCGGTAGATGAAAAGTGTTATGCTTGTTGTACCATCTCTTAGTCAACATAGTCAACAGCCCCCTATTGACCCGATATTGTGGGATCCTCAATAATGAACTCAAACCACACTGGTCTATCACCCCTAAATCGTCCTATGACAGTCACAGAATCATCTCCCACATACGGGGAAATCTCTCTCTAATATGGAGGAGGTTAAATTCCTCCTTTACAACATCATCAAGCAATCATAACAAATCAATCAACAAACAATCTCTAATCAAATCAGTACATCAAAATAAAAAATCAATCAGTTCAATCAATAGGCAATCAACTCAATCAAAATCACTACCTATTTGTTTTTCATATCGCATGGAAGAAAATCTATCTATCACTTCTACTATTTTTTTTCATATCGCATGGCAAAAAATTTAGTAGTCAACATGACTCAATATCTATCTATTTGAATTTCAATCGGGAAAGCAAATCTATCATTATTATTTGTCTTTCAAACAAGAAAGAAAATTTATCAATCTTATTTGTTCTTCAAGCACGAAGACAAGTTTCTCAAATCAAGCTAGTCTATTCTTGATGTTCTTCACACACATAAAATCAGTTGTCTAATCTAGCAACAATCATCAAGCACTCATCACAGTTTCTTCAAACTTTCAAATTTGGGAAAAATCCATGGATGCACCAAAACAGGCCATCAATGCGCTAAACCATGTATGTGCAACTTTAAACCATGGATGCGCTAAAACAGAGCTACCATGCGCAACTCTATCTAATCTATGCACCAAAAAGACCTTTTATGTGCAACTTCACCTATACGCTATTTTATCACACCAATGCGCCAAAACAATCACCCTATGTGCCAATCTAGTATCCTACGTGGGCAGCATTTCTGTATGCGCTACTACAGGTAACCTATGCACCATTCTACACTATGCGCAATTGTTTCACACCTATGTGCTACCTTGGATGCACGACTTTATCTACCCTATGCGCTATACTATGGCTCGTATGCGTGAAACCGGGACGTGAAAAATCTAAAAATTACAAAAAAATGCGAAAAATCATCAAAACAATTTACAAAGAGGATTAGGTCGACTTAGCGGAGGTCCGTACGTGGCTAGTCTCTGATATTGGTGGGCTTGCTCGAATCTGTGGCACTCATAATGGATCAGCATCTTGTTTTCACCTCTTAGAGCTCTAAAAATTACCAAAGGTTACTATTCAAATGACAATGACTTTTCACCTTTTTCACCTTTTAAGGGGGTAAAAGTGTGAAAATATTCAAATTTTTGGCAAAACAGAGCGCTATTTTGAGAGCTAAATCACTAATTTTCCTCCAAAAATCATTCTGATTCTTTTCTCATGCGATATATCTCTCGAGGGGGCATATAGCATTGACAATTTCAAAATTCTGGGGCAAAATTCTTTGAAGCAATGCGTAAAACACATCACTTCAAAGAGGGAAAAAATGTACACATCTAAAAATGGTCATGGTTAATCAAACCTGTTAATTAATTAAATATGAATTATTTAATTAACATTCTTAAGTCATCTACATATAAATAAATTTAATTATTTATTTATATTATTCATTTTTCCAATTCTTCTAGTTTAATTAAATAAATAAGTTTATCTAATTATTGCCATCTTCCTCTTAATTAAATAAATAGATTTCGCAATTTATTTATATTAATTATCACAAATTTAAATTCGAAATATAAATGATATTCTTCATTTCACATTTAATTAAATATTTCCAATATTTAATTAAACGCTTTCTTTCTAATTCTTTATTCTTTTCCACTTGATTAAATATTCTAAAAATATTTAATTAAAAACTTTTTTTCCTCAATAATTAAATATTCTATAATATTTAATTAGAAACTTTCTTCTTTTCATATTTAATTAAGTATTTTATATATTTAATTAAAGCATTTTTTATCATCTCTCACACATAATTAAATATTATTTATTTAAATTATGGAAACTTCTAATTCTTTGTCACATGTAATTAAATAAATTTATTTATTTAATTATGGATTTTTCCTCAACTATCAACTAACTCTTCATAAATGAAGTGCACAAATGGCAACTTTCCTTGATTTTTGAATGGAAAAAGCTGTGTTTGAGGAAACATCTCCCATTTTTCTCTCAACCTTCCATATTTTTCTCAACTTCTCGATCTCTCACCATTCATCTTAACAGGTTTGAATCTCATCTATTGATCATCACCAACTAGATTCTTTCCTTCAAAAATCTATAAATACAACCCTCTTATGAGTTGAAAAACACCTCGAATCTTATATTTCATATGCAGTTACTATAGTTGTATCAACATTCTAGCATCATAGTTTTTCAATTTTATAGCTTAAATCATATAGTCATGCACATGCATTTCCAATTAATCTCTTTCTCCTAAGCTGCCATTTCAACAAGCTATTGCTTACACAACTAAGATCCAACACCTTTAACCAAATCCTTAGAGATAGAGGACAATGGGACAAATTTGAAGAAGCTGTTAGAGTTTGCATTTGTGCTTTCTAGATTAATTGTCTTTAATATAATGTCTTATTGGTGTGTTAGTTTACTGTTTAGTTAATCCACATTTTCTAACAATACAGAAGGAACCCAAAACCCTTTACACCAAGTTACATCAAAATGTTGCTAAGAAAAGAAAATATCAATTAAAGCACTTGCAACCACAAGCAGCCAAAAAATGGCCAACAAATAGCAAAAAAATATCAAAAACAAAGAGCAAAAATAGACTAAACACAAGAGAATTACTTTAAAATTTTCAAAGTATTGACCACCTCAATCTCCTAATTGTAGTGCAAGTTAACCAAATCCATCTATTATGATTCTTCTTGCTCACCCATTCCACAACCTTTGGACTCTGACCTGTGCATCTTATCCAATCTCTGAGAAGCCCTAAATCCAAATTTTCCTCCATCTAAAATACATACTCTTCCTCACCCTTCCTTAAGTCTTCAGAATTTGGACCATGCAACATAGCCTTCTTGCTAGTTGTTCATTATTGAGGCCCAACCTTTTTCTATGTAGAATCAACATCACCAAAAAAAGAACCATCATAATCTATCCCATGAATTATCAGTTTCTTGGTGGGCCCCTTCCTTTTCAGAGTCCTCTTCTACCTCTTTTTATAGTGAGATTCAATAGGGGATGAGGATACTGCAATAGTTTTTTCTTCATCCACCTTCCACTCTTCATCCCCATCATCATCAGTACTCAAACCAGAAGAAAATGAATCATCACTAATGGTATCCTCTTTGCCCTTGTTAGATTTAGCTAAAGTGTTAGCTCTATCATTCTCCATGATGAGAAATATGAGCCCTTCATGGAGCACAAGGGTCCTATGATTCTTGATGTGGGCATAGATTGAAACATCCAAGAAGGAGAGAATAAAAAAGGAAATGAAACATGCAAATCATGTCCCAAATGATTGAGCAATGTGAAATGATTCCCTAAGATAGAGGAAAACTAACCATCAAGGGTTAAATACCTCATGATTACTTCTGCAAGATTGACGCAAATGTGCTTGAGAAAAAGATGATCATAACCCCAAGAGGTAATTTTCACCAGGCCATCCTTCTCATTTCCCTTAAAGATTTGATCCATTTCATCTTCATTACTTTTCCTTTCTTTGTAGAATTTATGCCCCTATGTTGACAAGCCAGTAATGAAGGAAATGAAGTCTATAGTGATGTTAAACTCAGTCCCATCCACCTTTAAGAACCTATTATTCTTGAAACAAATGAGTTTACTAGAGGCTTCATGGTCAAAATCATGAAGGCTCTCCAAATAAGGCATGAAATTCCCATGTTTTAGAATCCACCAGACTCTACATTTTCTTTTCCATTTTCATAGGAGATGGGTTCAAGCCTGCTCCTATCCTCGTCCATTGCAAAAATACCAAGCAATAGCAAAACCCAGAGCCCAATAACACTTTGGAAAATGTAAAGGATCTCAAGATTGGGCCAAACACAACCCATAAAGTGTGTGGTATGTGAAGAGGAGATATTTACTTGATCGCCCCTATCAAAAACTCAAGTCTAGTTATGATATAATAATAATAGTTTATCCCTCTTGGGAAGGGAAGAGTACTCTTCCCATGACTTATAATTAATAAGACTCGCAACCTCATTAGCAATGAAATCTACTAGGAATTTCTTTCCCTATAAGTATGAGATACACGAGTCTCTTTGAATGACCTTAACATCGTGATAGAACCATTAATAAGAGTCTTGATCATCTATCTTAGATTCTGAAATCCATTCAAACACTTGACAATGTTGAGGGAGGCACCCTCCACCCACACTTTATAAACACCCTTGTTCAATGTAGCTTTGATGTTGATGTAAGCAGCTTTGGCCTCAACATGATGATTGGTTTGGTTTCCCAATGAGAGTGCTAATACACATAATAACATACCTTCTTCATTCCTCAACACCCTCCACAACCTATAGACCTAGAGTTTCCCTTGGATTCCCCATCAAAATTAACTTTGACCCATCCCAGAGGAGGGTGCTTCCAAGTGGTATTCTCTCTAGTACTATTACAGGATTTGATAGGACAAGATAATTAAGAGGTTAGCCTCTAACTAGTAGCAACAAAAATATCATATCCAATCAAAGAAATGGTTGAGGCACCCCAAGGAGATTCCAAACGTTGGAAATAAAAGTTCTCAACAATGTCCCTCCAATTTTTTTAGAAAAACAATATCGTCTTTCAATTTAGCATCTCTAAAAACTATTATTTTGTTCTTTCTATAAGCTTTAAGAAATGTGGGGGGCCATAAGGGACTAAACAAACCAAATAGAAGGATTAGGCAAAGGACAAAGCCACTATTCAACAAAAAATTGCAAAGAATCAAGAAAACCCCAATCGAGATTCCATAGGGAGAGAAACCTACTCCAAAAGAGGGTGGCAAAATTATAGCCAAGGAAGAGATGAAAAGAACTTTCTGTATCAAACTCACACAATACACATCAATTGGGAAAATAAAATCCCCTTCAACAAAGAGTGTCCAAAGTCAAAATATTTATTTACATTAGAAGCCAAAAGAAGATCTTAACCTTTGCAATGAGAAACTTGTTCCAAAGGCTCCTCCAGAACGAGAAAGGCTCAAGATTCACCAGAGAAGCAATAAAGGTAGAAGAGATGGAGAAACAACCATTGGCCTGGGAGGCCAAAATCACATGATCAGGCTTCAAGAATAACTATGAAGAATAGCTAAGGAAGTCTCCCAACTCTACAATTCCTTCCAAGAACCATTATTAAAATTATCCACCACCAAGTTACCAAAGGTACATTTACAAAGGTCTATCGAAGGAGGGGCCCAAGGTTGATTCATAAGTGGGCCACCATCACACCACACGTCTTCCCAAAGAAAAATCCTAATGCCATCACCAACTAGCCACTTAACACCCTTAGAAATGAGATCTCTATAGGGCACAATATTCCTTCAGGAACATGAGCCAATAGGAAGGAAGTCAACTTGAAGAAAATCCCAAACTCTTCCCACCTCAAAAAGATATTTATTACTAATCAAAGAAGACCAACTTAACTCTCCACTGAGAAGCCTCCAAATATTTTTTGAGAGAAGACCCTTATTAAAGAATTTTATGCTTCTCAAACCAAGCCCACCCCATTTCTTTGGTTTACAAACATGATCCCAAGCAAAGAGAGGAATTCTATCTTTTCCTTCCACCCCACACCACAAAAAAATTCTCATAACTTGTTCCATCTTTTCTTCAAACTTAACTAGAATCTTGAATAAACTAAAGGCATAGAGAGGAAGATCTTGCAAATTAGAGGAGATGAGTTGCACCTTATCATCCTGATTGAGAAGATCCCCCTTCTATCCTACCAACTTTTTATTAAACTTATCCAAAAGACCAAGCTAGAAATAGTCTAGAATCTTGGACACACAAAAAGGAAGAACCAAATAAATAGAAGGAAAATATCCATGATTACATGATAACATCCTTTCCATTTTAATTTGAAGGTACTCTAGAGTGTTGAGGATGAAAATTTAACTCTTAGGAAATTTCACATACTGGCCAGAAACTTTCTCATAATCACAAATCAACAGCTTAATGGCCTTAATTTCTCTAACCAAGGATTCACCCATGATGATCATATCATCAAAAAAGTATTGGTTTATGATAGGTGCACACCGAGAAGAGGGAATCAGACCCCATAATGAACCATTTGAAAGCACCTTCTAAATATTTTGGCCTAACACCTCTTCCATCAAGATGAAAAGGAGTGGAGAAATAGGACCCCCCTGCTTGATACCATTTGAAATATGAAAAAAAAGAGAGGGGAAACTATATACATGTAAAATGTATATAATAGAAATATCCATGAAAAAAGTGTAAAGCAAACCAAAATGTATGCAAACTTCAAAATAAATCAAATACATTCAATATATTATGTTGAGTTGTTGAAGATTTGAATGTGGTTTCTCATGAATCCAATAACATAATAGTAGCATAAAACATGATATATGAAAATTGGATGGGATGCCTCTTCTTTATGGAAATCTGATTTCAAATGAATTTCTAGGATTGAAAGATGAAGAATGATATTGATCAATGGATGAGATTTCGTAGAAGCAAAGAAAAATAGGGTTAGGAAAAAAATAGGGTTTAGTTAAGGATGGATGGTGGATTTTAAAAGGTAATGTCACATGATCAATGGTGAAAATTAATTGAGATGTGAAGGGATAAGAATGGTATAGGTAAAGAGGTGGTCCTGCATAAAACAACTTTAATGCTTGGAGATAAGACTAGGGAGAACCTGCTGAGGCCTGAGAGCTAAGACCTTTGAGAAAATATTGTAAATAGAGTTGTAAAAAATAGTCAATTTGAAGTCCCCAAAGGAATTAGAATCAGAGGACTTTGGAATAAGGACAATGAATGTAGAATTCAACTCCTTGAGTAACTTTCTACATTTGAAGAACTCCTTAGTTGCATTAATGAAATCAAGTGCAATAATATCTGAGTAATCCTATAAATAGGAAAGTAAATCCATTAGACCCAATGGCCTTATGTCCTTCAAAGGAAAGCATCGGCTTCTTGATTTCATCAAAAAAGGGGATATAAACAAGATCCCTATTCAGGTCTTTAGATAACAAGTTAGGAATGATATCCAACATATAATTCAATCTTTGTTGATCCACAAGAACACCATCCTTTAAAAAAATTCAAAAAAGGCTGCAACAACATTCTAAATGACACCATCATCAGACAGTAGCACACCATCAATAGAAATAGAGGAAATATTATTAGAGTATTTATTTGTAAGAGAGGGGGACCAACCACTACAAGGCCCTAGGTCATGAAAGGTCGAGAGTAGTATGGCTAACCTAATTTGCAAGGGTGTTAGGATAGACGAGATGAGAATGATGAGGACTATAAGGTCCTTTGATCACTCTGCAAACCTAAGAGTTGAAAGGAGACTAGACGAGTTAGTTTTCAGGGTCAGCTTTGTGTCTCAAATAGCTCTTTGTCAAAGGATAGAAGCACGGTTCTAGGATGATAGCATGACGCGTTGGCGTCTCTTAGGTGCATTGGCGTCCATACGGCCAGAAAACTAGGGAGACAAGGTCTAACCTCTAAAAGATGAACTAATAGCCTAGTTTAAGAACTTCTAAATGTGTAAAATAAGACCATGAAATATGAAACGTAAAGATGAATGTGATAAAGAAAGTAGATTACCGCAAGGGTGACGAAGATGATCTCACACAACAACCCTTTCACCAGCTTGCTCTAAGATCTCTCCACCTACACAAAGAAAAGAGGGAAAATGTTGGGGGGCTATATAGGGGTCTACCTCAATCAAACACTCATTTTGGTGTTTCCACCTCCACAGACAACCAAGATTGCAACAATGTAGAAATAAAGTGATAAAGAAAGAATACAAGAAAAGTATACCAAAAAAACTACAAAATAGTACGTGCTAACTCAACCAAACAATAGAGAAGATGAGAGGAGCTTACCACCTTCATCCAAACTGCTCAAGGCTAGTGGAGGAGAAATATGAGAGGAGCTCGAGAATCTACTAAAATGGATTCATCTTCGCTTTCTCTATCGAAGTGATGGAGTGATAGATTGCTACTATGAAGTGTGAAATACTACTACAAAGCTTGGAGTGAATGGTCAAAGTGTGGAGAGATTGTGTAAACTTGTGAAGAAGATGAAAATGGGTAAATGAATGAAGAATATGAAGAAGGAATGGAAGAAAATGACCATATTCAGGTCGGCCAACCGAATTAGAAAGGTGTTACACTTAGACTTCCAATAGGAAGTGTAACGTTTCTATAGACTCTAGCTCTAGGAATCTTCTAGGGATGTAAGCACATCGCATGTATGTCTACGCACCGCATGGGTGTCCCTAACATAAATGAATCCATAGACACATAAAATGGGTGCCAAGTGTGATGTGAATAGCGGCCTTATGTGGAATTAAGCCTCTGAGTTTGGTTTTCTAAAGTGTAAAGGGGTGAAAGGGGCATTTGCGTTAGGGGTGAAAATTTTCTCCTATACATTTTTCCCCCACTTTGGCGAGCACGAATACTAGTAAGTGCTTCGGTAAAGTAGATAGAAGGAGAAATAAGGTTAGAGATGTATACCTGTACCGACAAGGAAGAAAATCACAGTCTAGAAAACCTGAAAGTGCAAGAAAGTGCCTCATAGTTGCATGAAACTATAAAGCTAAAGAACGAAAACACCTCACAAGCCTATGAACCTACAAAGGAGGTATCCTAACTCTCACATGAAGAAAACCAGGAAAGTGCCTTATAGAATCACTACTTGCAAGGGAGGTATCCCTAGAGAAATCTCACATGAAGGAGACCGAGTAGAGGGGACTCCGCAAAGTCAAAAATGATGGCATGTTTACCCATAGATAGAACATGTCAGGAAGTAGTCCCGTAGGCTAGTGAACACATAGTCATGCAGACCATCACCAAGTTGAAATACTTTCAAAGGGGTCCCTTGGGAACCCTTCAAAAGGAAGAGGGTTCCACTCAAGGGACATTGTTTGAAAATAAATTCTAGACGAGTTGCCCCCAAGTTAGATGAAAGGACATGAAGTAGGTCTAGTCGGGCTTCCTCTGGGCTAGATGTAAAAATACAAAGACCGGTCTAGTTGAATTGCCCCCGAGCTAGATGTCATAGAGCTCATTAGAAATAGAAACTTTCAAAGGAGTCCCTCGGGAACTTGACGTGAAGAAAGGGGGTCTACTCAAGGGACACACTATTCAAAATCCAATGCCTTCTATCTTGAATCAATTCATCATCAAGGAATCCTTTTGAAATAGTTTCACTTCATCAAGGAATTTGAAAGGAAGGATATGCTCCCATATGAGGGGAAAATTAAAGGTGTTCTCACTTCGGAGGAAGGTTTCCAAGTCTTTTCTTTATGAACCCATGATGAAGGAAACATGTGTCATTAGGGTTTCAAATCGAGAATGTAGTTCTAACAAAGAAGCATGTGGAGGGGTCTTTGAGAAAAGATTCATTTGGAAATGAATGAATTTTCTAAATTTTGTGTAATGTAGAATTGGCATTGTCACACATGAAAGGGATAACTCAAGCAAAGATGGGGAAAGATAAAGAGAAAGCAAAATGAAAGAGAACATGAACAAAGGGCACAGGGGGATCTGGTTTTGCAAGGTTAGATCTACCTTTATTTATATATAGGTAACCATGGTGAGAGGCGAATGATCATCAATCCCCAATCAGATCAAAAATAATGCATCGAAAACAAAGTAAAAATAAAAAATTGAGTCAACATGGAAGGGAGCCTAAATGCCCCCAACGCTTTGCATTGTCCTCAATTTTTCAAAAGTCAATCACAAACATGGAAGAGTGATGATACACATAGAAGAAGGTTTACAAAAAAAATTCCATGCCTGTATCCAAGCACCAACAGGGGTGACGAGGGTCATCGAGGAACATATAGCATGATCACAGGGGAACACATCACAACACACACACACATCTAATCTAAAGATCAAGAAGAGGGTCTCTCCCTAACACTGGTCAACCAAGAGAACATAAGCTTCCCACTCTAGATCATTATAGGGGGAAGGATGACGAGCCTATAATGGTGTAATGTTAAGGGGAGGAGCTTTCAATCCTCTCATAACAAAGGCTGACATAGAGGGACCTGTGAGGTCTTCATCACTCAACTCTTGTGGGTCTAAGGTCAACAACTTTGTGAAGATTTATAACAAGGTTAGAACTTCATCCATCGAATTAAACATACACTTCATGAGAGTGCCATGTTTTATCTTGGTGGACGAGGGAGTTTGCACCCGAGGTTCACCGCTAGGCTCATCGATGGATTTGGGAGTAATGATGAACTCAGGATAGGTTGGGACTGGTTTTGTCACTAGGAAAAAATAAGTTAGTGTGGTACCACCTTTCGGGGAAGGTGGACTCCTCTTACGTCCATCTTTGCGGGAGGAACCATTCTCTACCTTTTTCTTCATTATAGGAGGCAAACTCACCACAGACGAAGCAAGACGGATAGAGGGAGAGGAGGAAAGAACCAATGTAGATACAACTGAAGTGTTAATCATATCTATGATATTTGGAAAAGGTGAGACATCTAGAATGGATGTCAACAAAGGTGGCTTCATGGAAGGAGTGATGAACACCTGCACCTTTCCAAGAGCATGTGTGCTCGTAGCGGAAGCCGAAAGAGACACAAAGCTAGTTTGGAAAAAAGTAGAAGGGAGGAGAGAGGACACACCACGAGGTCCTAATATAGGATTGGTCATCTCCTCTTATTTCTTCTATATGGTGGCTTTCTCAGCTACAAGATCCTTTTTCCAGCGCTTTCACTCACGTGCAAGGTGGTTTTTGTAACTCTTTGATTGGGAAGGAATAGAGGGCTCTTGCTCAGCCATGGGAGTGTCCTCCATAATTTTTTCTAGCAGAGGGACAAACACTTAGATGGGAGCAGGAGGAGTAGGTTCAAATATGGTAGGAGGAATCGACTCTAGTTCCTCGGTAGCAGGTATGTTTCCGTTCGCAAGAACGGTAAGTGGTCGCAAGGAAAATTATCTTCTCGAGCCTTTCTTTCTGTCATATAAACAACACCAAGGTCCAAGGGATCCATTAGGGAGATTTGATATCCTGATCTTGGTCTACACCAAGCATGAACCATTGTACTCACTAGGTAGAAAGAAGGATTATTCATCCAATAGTCCTCCCAAGAAAGGGGAGTAGATGAGGCAACCCAAGAAGGAGAAAGCTTCTCCTTTCCCTTTCGAGTGGAGGTAGTTGGCTGCTCTGCTATAGGAAGGGTCAACTTTAGTTGTCCCTTGCCTCCAGTATTATACTTCACATAGTTCTTATAAAGTAGGTTCATTCTAGGTAGAAGTAGATCGACTAGAGCAGGCCAAAAGTGATCCAACAAATACCCCCCACGGGACACCACATGCTGATATCCAATATCATGAACCACGTGCACTACATCTTCATCAGAAAACTTAAGGAACTTATGAATCATAGAGGGAATCCCATTCATGGAAGCTAGCCAAGGTGTCTTTAGTCCTAGGTCTGACTAGGATGGATAGCGTTATTGATCCATAGGGTTTTAGAGCAAGATCATCATGCCTACGGATGATGGATTTAATTTTTTCATATTCCTCCCTTTATAGGGAGTTTGAGAATAGAGTCTCCTCTGTGATGATGTTCACTCTACTCACGGGATCGACTAAGACCCATATCACAATGTTTCCATCGAGGCAAGCAAGAATGTAGAGCAGAGAAGGTTTGTCATTTGTTGGTATGTCTTGTGAAGTGAATGTTATATCTGGCGAGTTGGTTGCAAGATGAGGAGAAGGGGTAACAATGACCATGTTGAGATACACTTTAGGTTAAGAAAAAAAATCATAGGGATCAATAATCATGTTAAAAAAATGTGACAGAAATGAGTCCGTGTATATCTGCAACTCACTATTAGCTTTCGCCACTAATTTGTTTATGTTTCATTTACTTCCATCAAGATGGATAGTACTGTCCTTGATGTGATCCTATATCTCATGATGCAAGTGCATGCAATGTTCAGTATCATGTTCGTTAACTCGATGGTATTGACAATAGGTATTTTCTTCATACTAGTTAGGTTATGGTTCCCTAACTAGTTTTGGAGTTGGTAGGTTGACGATCTTGTCCTTTAATAACTTCTATAAGATGAAAGAATAGGATTCTGATAACTTCATGAAATTTCGATTGCACCTAAGGCAATTTTTATCCACAACGGCTACTACATTTGCAACAACCTTTCCTTTTCCAGAGATTGATATAATGGATTTTCCCTTTGGATGGGAGCATGAGGAAGATCCCTCGAACTGAACTACCATTTGTTGGTACTCCCGTAGGGCCACACACAGATGTACGAAAGAAGGGTATTTCATAAGGGTGAAATTCTCTTACCAAGGCCTTTGTAAGTTCCCTATGAACACAGTATGCACATCAGAGTCTGGTAACAGGTATGATATTTGTGAAAAGAGTGCTTGATATCATGCTATAAAATCAATAACCTTTTCATTATCCCCTTGTTTCCATAAAACAAGGTCAAAAAAGGTCATCTTAGGCCCGATGTTGGCTTGGAACTATCATAGGAACTAGTTCACAAGTTGATCGAATGAAAATATGGAGTTCTCTAGCAAATAACAGTACCACTCGAGTGTTGTATCCTTAAGGGATCAAGGGAACAATTTTTCCATTGGTGCATCGTGGTGGAAGAAGTCTATACATAAAGCGGTAAAGGAAGAAACATGTGTTTGTGGGTCCCCTTTGCCACCATATTTCTCAAATTTAGGAATCTCCATCCCTTGTGGGAAAGGAGTGTTCAAAATTTCTACCGACAAGGGGCTATGTCGGAAGAAGGGCTGAAAAAAAGGTTGGGCAGAAGCCTAGGAGAGGCTTGCCAGCTAGTTCTACATCTTCCCCATATTTTGAAGAAGGGTATTCAGAATCAAATGATTAGAAGGCGTAGGACTAGTGGAACCACTACTAGATCTACCACCAGAATCACCGCTATGACTACCACCAGGGCTATAACCGATGCCACCACCACCAGTGTGACCTCCATCAGAGCCACCACCACTTCCAAAGCCACTACCATCACCTTCATCAGAATCACCTCTGCCAGTACCACCTTTGCCACCTAAGTTTCCACCACCAAATCCTCCATCACTGGAGGAGATGGGAGGGGTGAAGTGAAAACCCAAAGGGTTCTTGTTTACCTTGATGGTTTCAGAACTTTCAGAAGTGATAGGGATCCTAATTGAAGGGATCGTGTCGGCCATGTACACAGATGTGGGAGGCATTGACACCTCCATCTATCTCTTGTGTTCTTCAAAGGGGTTACATTGTACTATGCTACCATGGTTCAAAGGAGCACACACTTCAGCCAGACTAGTGAGAATAGCCAAGAGTTCACGCCTATTCAATCTTTTCCCACCCTGTACTTTATTTCACTAATAACTTTAGCAGCCCTAGCCAACTTCGAGTTTTTTTCTAGGTGATTCTCTAATGCACCCAGCCCTTGCTTAGACTAGTGACATATTCAGAGGGGATTTGGATAGCTTCCTTCACATCTATAGATGATGAGGTCAATGATGTAGGAGGGGTAGGGATGTGATAAATTTTGTCAAGGAATCTAGACTCACCCCATGACACACGCTCCTATGTGGAAAAACCGATCGTAAAACCAGAGAAAAGACTGATAGTGAAACTAGAAGAGACCTTTGTCTTCTCCATCAAAAGGTGTCATAGGCTTCTCCTAACAATATTCCTATAGGTTGTAGACTGGGTTGTGATTCTCATAAACCTTCACAACACATAGGAGTGCAATGATCAAAGGGTATAAGAGAAAAAGCCCAAAAAATTGATGAACGAAAAGATGTTGGTTCATGTCAGGTTCGCCAAAATGTAAGAGAGTGGGACCAACCACTACAAGACCCCAGGTCATGAAAGGCCGAGAGAAGTATGGCTTCCCTAACTTACCTTAATTTATAAGGGTGTTAGGATAGATGAGATGAGAATGATAAGGACTCTAAGGTCCTTCGATCACTCTGCAAACTCAAGAGTTGAAAGGAGACTAGACGAGTTAGTTTTTAGGGACAACTCTATGTCTTAGATAGCTCTCTATCAAAGGACAAAAGTGTGGTTCTAGGATGACAGTGCGACATGTTGGTGTCTCTTAGGTATATCGGTGTCCGTATGGCCAAAAAACTAGGGAGACAAGGTCTAACCTCTAAAAGAAGGACTAACAACCTAGTTTAAGAACTTCTAAAGGTGTAAAATAAGACCATGAAATATGAAACGTAAAGACAAACATGATAAAGAAAGTAGATTACTATAAGGGTGATGAAGATGATCTCACACAACAATCCTTTCACTAGCTTGCTCCAAGATCTCTCCACCTACACACAAAAAAGAGGGGAAATTTTGGGGGGATGTATAGGGGTCTACCTCAGTCAGACCCCAGTTTTGGTGTTTCCACCTCCACAGACAGCCAAGATTGCAACAATGTAGAAATAAAGTGATAAATAACTAATATAAGCAAAGTAGACCAAAAACACTAAAAAATAGTACGTGCTAACTCAACCAAACAATAGAGAAGATGAGAGGAGATTACCACCTCCATCCAAAGTGCTCAAGGCTAGTGGAGGAGAAATATGAGAGGAACTCAAGCCTCTGCTACAATGGATTCATCTTGCACTTGCTCTATCAAAGAGATGGAGTGATAGATTGTTGTTATGAAGTGTGAAATGTTGTTACAAAGCTTGGAGTGAATGTTCAAAGTGTGGAGAGATTGTGTAAACTTGTGAAGAAGATGAAAATGGGTGAATGAATGAAGAATATGAAGAAGGAATGGAAGAAAATGGCCATATTCGGGTTGGCCAACCAAAGAAAGGCGTTACACTTCAACTTCCAATAGGAAGTGTAGCTTGTATGTAGACTCCAACCACATGAATCTACTAGGGATGTAAGCACACCACACGATCATTGGTGTGCCATGTGGGCATCCCCAATGGAAACGCCTCCACGAACACACAAAATGGGTGCCAAGTGTGATGTGAACAATAGGCTTATGTGTAATTGAGCCTGCAAGTTTGGTTTTCTAAAGTGTAAAGGGGTGAAAAGGGAATTTTTGTTAGGGGTGAAAATTCTCTCCTATACATTATTTATAAGAGAAGTAAGATAAAAAAAATTAGAGTTCCTATCTCCTGATTTAAGTCAAATCGCCTGAGAATGTTGCCTCCAGAAATCCTCCCCTTTAAATACAATATCATGAAGTTGAGCCAAAAGATAGTCTTCCATAAGCTAGAGCTCATCAAATAAACCTATGGATTGAATTTCCAATTGGACTACATCCAATTGTTGAGAAAGAATTTTTTTATTATCAAAGATCTTCCCCAAAAAACGTTATTCCATCTCCTTAGGTTCATTTTAACAAAAGAAAGTTTTTAGCAGTTCTATACATAACACTGCCCTCAATATTCACCTACCAGTAGTCCCTGATACAATCCATAAATCAAGGGTCCCTCAACCACATGGCTTCAAATTGAAAGGGAAATAATTTTATTCTACCAAGTTTCTCTTCCACAAAAGAAATGGGAAAGTGGTTTGACCCATATCTCATAATCGATGAAAGAGAGAAGGAGAAGTACACAAATCAGGAGGCCAAAACTATTTGCATATGGTTGGGGAGATTGGCTTGTAAGTGTTGTCATTGATGGAAACCCAAGTCATGCAACTTAAGTATAATTTTGTTTCCCATCGACAAAACAAAGTAAAGAATAAGGCATCTAGTTAACACACATAAATTTTTATCTAAACACCTTACTAGACAGATATTTTAGGTTGTGGATCTCTAAGGAAGATCTGTTGACGCTTGTAGTATCTTGGTACTGATGTGCACTCATTGGTAAGTGATCTACAAGATACGGTGTAGTAATTTGCTGATTATCTATGCTATAAGGCTGACCTAACAAATATGGAAATCACGGATGTATAAGATGTAATAAAGTTTGAATAAGTGTTATTTGGGTCCTCTCTTTGTCTTAACTAACTTTGGAGGATGCGCATAAAGATTTAGTGGTGGATCTGGCCAACAAGATAAAAGTAACTTAATATTTTGCAAGTGACTATTGGATGAATAAGTCTTTGATCGTGGATATATAAGTAGTTATTTTTATAATTTAATGAAGTAAGAAGGTATGCAAAGAAAAATATGTGTGTTTAGTAGTGCAAATTATGAGATCCGACAGTACATTTGTGCGAATTTGATCATAAGTGTTGCAAAGAGCAGAGAAGAGCAGAATAGGGCAGAGCAATGTACAAAATCAAAAAGCAGATCCAAAATCATATCTATGAGCTTCATCAGAACTATTACCTGGCATGAATAGATGCTATTATCTTAGTTCACCCTTCAGATGGTTTTAATTTGAATTTTGTAGGTTAGTAAGCCTTTCTCTTTAAGCAGTGAGCTCTAGGTAGTGTGCCTGAATGCAAGTGCATTCCTTTTGTAAACAATTATATTTGAGTACTCAAATTGTGGATTAACCTCCACCGTGGTTTTTCCCCTAACAAGGTTTCCACACAAAAATATATGTCATGGTGTTGTGTATGTTTACTTTCAATACATTCATCTTTTCTTTAATACAATGGTGAAATGGTTTCATACTTTGGATGAATGGAGTTTTAATAATTGTTGAACACTGATTCATCCCTCCCCTCTTAGTGTTCCCTTGAGTCTAAAAAAAATAAGATCCCAATCCAACCTCACTTGAATATTATCAAAAATAGATCTCTTGTTGGACCAAGTGTATTTAGAACCCTAAAGATCCACTTCAGTGAGAGCATTATCATCAATAAACATTCTCAAGTCATGACAACTGTCAAGAGGAATTCGAGATCCTCCCATATTCTCATCATCATTCAAGGGAGTATTAAAATTACCTATTACCAACCAAGGGGAGTCAAGAAAGGAAGAAGTTAGAGACCCAAGCCAATCCCATAACCCTTTATGAGCCATCTTCACAATAGGGGCATAAATATTGGAAATAACCCAAGAAGAATTATCAATCAAGTGGTTAAATGGGTATCCACATGATTTAAATCCTCTACAGCTTGGATTCCCTTCACTATTTTAGCATTCCAGAATATACAATACCACCAAAGGCTCCCTCAAAGTTAACACCATGAAAGCCAAAATATTTAAATAATCAATTTCCAACTTCTTAATTTGCATTTTTGTTTATTGGATAAGAAAAATATCTGGTTTATGATCTTGGATTAAATTCCTTGGGAGGTCATGCTTATGCATATTATTCAACCCCCTAATGTTCCAAGAAATAATCTTTATTTGCAAGAAGAAGGTTTTCTATTGGAGCATAAATCAAAAAGGGTTTTCTAGACCCCATCTGAAATCTCCTTCTTACATTCCCTTTATTTTCTCTTCTAGGAAGAAGGCCTACCTTGGCCCTTGCACTTAGAGCCACAATCTGATTTCTACCTCCTTTTGGTTACCCCCTTGTGACCCTAAGGGGAAGGAAAATTTTGTATCTTCTTTCTACCCCTAACTATAACAAAGCCTTCCTCATCCTTGTTTTGAAGATTAGAGTTGACTAGAAGGGAATTGGCATCTTCACCCAACAAGCTAGAATCATGATCAAGAGGGGGAGATGAGGCCCCATCCAAAACCTTAACAAGCATCTTATGGGAAGAGAGTGTATCTGAAACATGATCAACCTCCTCCTCTCGACTAAAAGGGAGAGCAACATTTATAACAATAGGCATTGAATCCTCAACCATAAAGGACTGGGGAACAAAAACAACATCAACATTCACAATAGGCACCAAGATTATACCTTCCTCAGGAGCATCCTACTTAGGATGGGGGATAATAGAATCCTTAACATCCTTGACCTTCCAAACTTAGGGTGAGGGCCTGCAATCTTAGAAGGGTAATATTTAGTCCGCTGCCCCATTTTTTTACACCTAAAACAAGCAAAGGGGAAGGGTTAAAAAACAATATGTTGCTTCCAACTTCCCACTTTAGAGTTTAGAAAAATGGATTTTGGAAGGTTAGCATCATGATCAATCATGACACATAGTCTACCAGTAACTAGGCACCTTCTAAACAAGGTCACATCATCAATAGAGACTAAACACCCAACAAAGTTTGCAATAGTTATAGAAACCTCTTCATCCTAGTATTCTAGTGGAAAATTAAGAAGTTTGACCTAGATTGGAGCAGAATAAAAAATAAACTTAGAAAAATCCATAACTGGCTCCTAAGGATGTAGAGTCAGAGTCAAATGACCAAAAATACAATGACCCTTAGAAAACATCAGTCTTAAGTCCTCATCATAGGAAAAGGAAAAAGAGAAAAATCCCTTAGCCATCACAACCACCTCCACCTATCCTTTGAGAACCCATTTCTTCTAAACCCAGGAATGAACATCCTCAATATTAGGTCAAGGCCCCAAAAATTTTCCCACAAGAGAGAAATCCATTTGAAAGATATTTTTTATCCACAATAGAGTTTGGAATAGAGAGGATAAAACCACTAGCCTCATGTAAATAAGAAATTGACTCTAAAGAAACACCCTTACCTTTGAGTTTAGAGTAAATAAGTCAGACCAACACTGCCCAAGAAGAGAAGACGAACCCACTGAAAGACCGTTGTCCACCATAACATGCTCCCCATGATTCTTTTGAAGAGAATAAGCGCCATAAAACTCACCCGAAGGGGACCACATTAAAAACTTGGCTGACTCCTCAAGCATCACCTGACCCACGGGAGCTTTGGGAACAAAAAAGGGACCTACAACACTGGCTCCACTGCACAATCGACCCTACAAATAGAATTCACACTCTAGCCCATAGAGTCTAAATCTTTTGTCACTTCCATGACATCCAAGTTGTCCTTACCAACATCATTAGCATGAGTAGCAAAATCCATAGCTTAGACAGAAAATCCACCACCATGAACACCAGAATCTACCATTGTTATAATCATTGATTATTTAACTTCTTCACTCACTAGCTCTATGAAAAAATTACTTACATATAAAACATTGACCAAAAAAGAATGGAACATTCTTATTCAATCTACTTCTACACTCCATTTCCTTATTTTTAAAATAAAAAATCCATTAAAAGATGGGTACCTTTGTGCATTTGGTTGTCTAACTAGTGGTCTTCTAGCTTTATTCTTTTGATTCCAGATCTTCTTGTCATTGTTCTTCTTATCTTCAATCTTCTTTTTTAGTGTTTGATGTATGATATGATTTTGAAATTTCACCCTTTTCAAAGCCTAATTCTTATTTTTCTTTAGCTCCTTTCTAATTTGCAATCATTTCATCAAGCTCTGTAGCCCTCATCTTGAATTTGTCTTCATGACTCCTTGATTTCTCTAGATTTGATCTCATATTCACAACTTCTTGTTAAATTCTTGTGCATTCCTCATATTTTATTTTCACCATCAAATTCATACATTCCTCAATTCTTTTCTTTTCTTCAACTTGCACTTTTAGATTGGTGATAGTTTAATTTGCTTGCTTTAGTTGTTCACTGACTTATGCCTTTCTCTAAACTTCTTGATTTGTTCTCTCAATTTTTTGATGCATTTATTTTCTTCTTTAAAATTTTCTTTTATATCTATTTTTTCATCATTAGCCTTTTCAAGATCTTCAAGGGAAAATTTGAGCTCTCCAACTTTTTCAAGCATGCAATCTTGTTCTATGGATCCAACAACAGTAATCTCTTCTGAAGAATTAGTTAGTCTTCTAACAACCATGTGTTCAATCTACAAGATCTTCCCCAAGTGGTTAAGCTCCTTCCAAGGAACTGAGCTCTCATACCAATTGGTGAACACTTGGAATACTAAGAAGGGGGTGAATAGGTATTCTTTTAAATCATTCAAACATTTAAGCATCCAATCCACTTAGAACATTCAACTATAGTAATGAAAGAAAGCATGGAACATTCAACAACAACTCATAACACATGAACACCAATATTTTTACGTGGAAAACCCAAAATGGGAAAAAACATGATTGGTATTAGCTCACAATATATTATAATCGATTATAGTATATTTACAGAAATGCTCACTATAGGTGGACTCACTTTCCAAGTGGATTCACTATCCAAGTGGACTCATTATTGAAGTGGACTCATTGTCCAAGTGGACTCACCATCCATACATATAAAAAGATAGAAGAGATATTGTGGCTCACAACCTAGTTTGAAATTTTATAATTGTATCTTTCATATGCATGAATTACAATTCCAATGAAGCTCAATAAACTAACTTTACACACTTCATTTGACTTAGATCTAACACTTTTCTTTTCTCTACATTCACACCACTCTAATCTTCTACTCAACATTCAAAAATTAAATTCACACTACTCTGAAAATGTTTGCATCACTTACATGTACACCACTTGAAATATTCTTCACTATCATCAATTTACCGAAAAGGATCTAACTTCTATATCCACATCAAGCATAACATCAATTAGGTTGTCCTAATTAGATGTAACATTCAAAAAATAACTTGTTGGCTTCAACTCTTTCCATACACACCTTGCACAAAAATTAAAATCTTAAAAGAACTTAAAATAGGTCAGCATGGACCTATAATAGATCCCACATAAGACCAGATAACTTATTTAACATTTGCATACCTTCAAACTTATTAGGTTGTCACAACAACATCCGAACATGTGGACCTAAAAATTCAATGCTAGTTGGAATTCAAACACCAATGCCATCTATCAACATATCCTCAAAAAATCAAAGCCAAAAAATTATCCATGGACAAGTATAGACTCTTCCACTCAAATACATTGTACAAGAAATGACTATAGTCTGTCAAGATGAACTTCTATCACTTATATCTCTCAAACCAAAAGCCAAAATATGATGAAATTTAGGAATTAGATACTTCTAACAACCAATAAAATAATGCTAGAACTGCAGAGTGAAATCTACATTTGTGGACCACTATGGACCCCAAAATTGGATGCCTTGTTATACAAGATTAATAGAGTCGACGCTCAGTTTTCCATCACAACCAACTTTACTAAATCAAACAATATTGCAAAAATATCTTCCAAAAATAATCCAAAACTTGTTAGAACCAGCCAAAATGATTAGCAGTGATCTGTACCATGATCTCCTCATCAAGATACAATTTTGAAATCAATGACAACACTACAACACATCATTATATACCATTGTATTTATCCCTCATGCTCATGTTTCTGAAAACAACATCAATGACATTATTTTAACATTGAAGACATGTCTTAAAGGTGAATTATCATATCCTTAACCAAATAGCATGCTACCCTAAGTATACTCCCTAAGGATGCATATTATCCTTGGATTGTTGGCATAAAATGATTGATCAAAAGTTAGTTTCTCTCTCTAACTTTTAATTTAGATTTCAGGTTTTAATTCAATTATATAAATTGAAATAAAAATTCAAAATATATTATTCTAGAATAATTAAAATTTTAATAAGACAAATAATTTTTAATTTAATCAATTCTAATAACTAATTATTTTTTGTAATTTCATACAAAGACATAAATAATTAAAATAAATTTAAAACTTATGTCTAAATTAAAAATTAAAATATCATGAACTAAATGCAAAATCAAAATATATCAAAATAAAAATATTAATAAAAATAATAATTTAAAATCATTAGTAATAAATAATACTCTTTCTAAAAAATCGCTATCAGAGAGTATGCCACTTTTTCTATTACTTTAAGGTTCTAGATTACATATTTTAGACTAAATTTTGCATTGACCCCAGATTACATAATAATTTTCATGCTTTTTTTCAAGGTCTTAAAGTCATCAGATTATTCTGTTTTACTAACGGGGTTTTCTTCCTCTTCACCTATGTCCATTCTTGTTCATTTTCAAGAGGTTCATTAATGTTTTCCAATTTCATATTTTCATTATTAACATCTGCAATTGAAGAATCGCTAACTATTGGACTATCCCAAGAAATGTATGAAACATCAATGTTCTTGTGCTACAAAACTAATTTCTCCAAGGGGGATGACGAAGCCATCATGAGTTCCTCTTTTGTCTGCTTAACAAGCATGACCTCTTAGGATTGATTTTGTACAACTATTGGAGAGGGTTGAAGCTAAACTGGAACCTTTTCTTGCAGTGTAGGGGAAGGGGCCCATCTTCCTACTCAGAGGGAGAGATTACATAGTGATGGGATCCCACCCCATCCCACCAAGATGGCTTACTAATGGGGATAGCCTTGGCTCGACCCCTACCACATTGTGCCATGGAATGTTCATTTGTAAAAAAAAATTACACCTAAATGGAATTTTTTCATAGTCTATTGGTTGACACCGAAGTCTATTACCAACTTTGAGAAAAATCTCTATCGAGAGATCTTTTTCAACATCCATTTCAACACAAAAATGAGAAAAAGTTGAGTTTTCATAATTGATTGTTTCCTTTGAGATGCTATGGTATTTTCCTAGCCCATTTCCAATTGCCTTTAGACAATCTATTTCTCAAAATTGTAAAGGAAGGTAAGGTAAATAAACCCACAAAAAGGTAGAAGAAAAAGACTTTGTCCATGGATCGAACGAAGGGAATCGAAGTTTCATGCATAATAAATCTCCTTGCAAGAACCATGACCTAGTGTAGACACCCAAAAATGTCCTCTTACAATACCTTATCACAACATTAGGTCATTTAGACATCTTGTAGCATGTTTTGCCCTAGGTACCCTTGTCATCTTCTAATTAGTTAAATAAATCTTATTTATTTGACTAATTTCATTAATAATCCCTCCATTCTTCTAATTTTAATTAAATAATTTATATTATTTAATTAATCAAATCACTTCTATTCATAATCTCTTCTTTCTTCTAATTTTAATTAAATAATTTATATTATTTAATTAACTAAATCATAAATCCAACATTAATTAAATAAATTAAATATTTATTTAATTAATAAAATCTTAAAATATCTTCTCGCTTTCTTTCTAAAATCAAAATTCATGTGTATATAATTAATTTATTTAGTTAGATAATTCATCAATTATCCTTCATGTCTTTTTTAGGATTTATTTCGTTTAAAAGAGAAAATCAAAATCTTTCTATTTTATTAGAATCTTATTCCATCTCGTTGTATTTCCTCTTTTGTCAAAAATCAAATCTTAACAAATCTTCTTCTCCATCGACATCAAAATTCTATAAATACGGCCTCTCACAAGCCATTTTGGATCAACTTCTTCGAGTACCCTCACATTGTCAAATTCATTCTGCAACTTTTCATCATCATACACCCTTCTTCTATCATCCTCATCATATTGTCATGCTAGCATATTGAGCAATCAACATTTTGTCAATAGTAGAACCCTTCGAAGCTTGCATTATCATGCGAGATTGAGAAGAGCAATGGAGATAAGTTGAGCGTAATCTGGAGATTGGTTTCCATTTGTTTATTATTCTGCTTTTCATATTGTCTCATACTCTATTGTGCTAGTTAGGATTTGATATATTTCTATTTTAGTTTTATATTTTATTTTCTCCTAACTACATTGGTGAACCTGTCTCCTTTAATCTAGCTTGCTTTTTGCAAGCTTTATTGACTTTTTGTTGCAGATCTGCAATTTTTTGGACAAAACCCCAGATTTTACAAATTTCTTCATATCTTCTACACAACTACGAATTATTCTACACAATTTTAATAGAATATTTTAAATCATCTCAAGAGGATACACTAAAAACATTGAGGGTTTATTGTCATTTTTGTAGGAGTTATTGTGATTTGATGATTTTTCATAAAATTAACTTTCTTAATGAAAATCAGTGAATTTTTCAAAAAAAGTTACCTTTTTGGAAATATATTGAAATTATAATGGGGGTCTATATTTTACAGATTTAGTTTGGAGGTCAAATAAAATGCGAAAAAATCCAATCTTTGTTTTCTGTAGGGTCTTAACAAATCCGCGTTTTTGGGTGCAAAACCAGAAATGTTTTTTACTTCTTTACATTTCTGGAAAGCTCTCAAAAAATTAGTAGGGGTTGCTTCTTTGGTTTTTTATTTTTTCAGATCAATAAAATCTTCAAATAATCAAATCTATTTCGACTATGTTAAAACATGTATCTGAAATTGCAATTTTCTGATGAGCTTATTTTTATTTTTTTTGATCTTGTAGGTGATCATAAGGAGCTGTAGTAGCAGCAATATAAGTCATAGATAGTAGATTGGAAGAATTTTTTTTGGGTGCATTCCCTCTAATCTTTCATTTCTCTTAATCATTTTTTGCAAACACATTTGGATTTGGGCTCTTAAAAAGAACATCTTGTTTGCTATCACATCATTGAAATTTGGTTAAAAAAAACAAGCGTCTTCCATCACACATTTTGGCTTTGGGCTAAAAAGAACAAGTGTTTGAACTGTTTTATACACATTTCATTTCTAAGGGAAATTAACAACTATGAGTGTTAATCAAGTGCATGTGTGATAAAAAACACCTCACTTGGTTTGCTTTTGTCAAACCATTCATAGGAGGCCTGCTAGGGGATTTCATTACCCCTAGGGATGACCTAGTCGAAGTGTGAATCAAAAGACACGTTTGTTTGAGATTTAAAATCTTGTCACTCTTGGCTAAGCCCCAAAGAATTTTATACCTTTGGGAAGTGAAGGTGAAGGGTGGGTTACCCCTTTCTCCCGGTTGTGTGGCAGGATTTTTCTTTCAAATCATCCCTAGTCAACCTTGTGCATCATAGTTCAAAACCTAATTGGCCATACCCACTTGACTATCATTAGGCTTGTTGTTGTGTGTTTGAGTGTTTGTTAAATCATAACATTTAATATTGAAAAACAAACTTATCATTGTGTTTGGTGTGTGTGTTCATACATTTACATGTGGGATCTTGTGTTTGATATTGCCCAAGTCAAACTTCCAATAAACACTTGCCACATCATCCAAATTATCCAATCTTGTTATTCCACATCATATCTTAATCATCTTCATCTCCTTAATCTAATCAACATCATTTCACACCATGCCAACATTAGAAGACCTAGTATCAAGCACCCCTTTATCCATGATCCTACCTTAAGTCAAGATCAAAGCACCCCTTTATCTTCATGTCATGATCATAATCATCTACAAATGTCTATCACCCCTATCCAAGCTATCCATGAACCCCAATTCCAAGATATCCTCCAATCACTTTATCAAGCACCACAACCCTTAGACCAACGAATTATACATAGACTCCAAGACCTCATCCAACAATCTCAACTTCAAATGCAACAACTCATAGTGCAAGTGCAATACTTCATGGCCAGTTGTCAAATCCAACAAGCACAACATCAAGTCCAAGCACCATTTCAACCTCAACACATTCAATATTAATCCTATGAGTCACCTTCATCATCATTCCAACCTAACCCCTCTACCTATCATGTCAATGCCACATCAACATATCCACCCATATCACAACAAGAACATAGGATCCCAAATCCATCTTGGCAACAAAATCAAGAGCCTTTCAATTCTCCATCAAATCCTCGCCCTAACTTCAAACATTTAAAAACTAAACCTATGGCATTTCCTGAATCCACCCATCCACCTATCAAAGAGTCTTCAAACACCATGCCCATTCTTACAACCCCATCATGTAGTCTCCCCCTTGATCCTATTCAAGAATCTCCCCCACTAATCCCAAGTCAACCTCCATCATGTCTCCATGTTGTTGACCATCTAGAACATGTCAAGCCTACTCAAGAGTCATCCCTTTCCACCTCATCTAATGAATCCATACCATCTCATAATCTTACCATATCCAACCCATTTTGATGATCCAAGCATATCCACCTCATATCATGATCTTATTATACTACCTCCATGGAATGACCATAGTCCATCACGAGAACAAAGTTTTCCATTCATTACCTCATCTAATGATACCCCTCCCAATCAAGATCAAGATGTCACACCCACTCCATCACATGATACCCTTCCATCTCATGATGCCCCTCCCAATCAAGACCAAGATGTCACACCCACTCCATCACATGATACCCTTCCATCTCATTATCCCTCTCTAAACCAAGATCAAATTCTAACTTCTATTCCATGCAATGGTCCCCTTCCTCCAAGTCAAGATCAAAGCATCCCTTCATCTCCATGTCATGAGCCCCTTCCATATTATAACCAATATTAAATGATACCATCCATCCCATCCCATGATCCTACCTTAAGTCAAGATCAAAGCACCCCTTTATCTTCATGTCATGATCACAATCATCCATAAGAGTCTATCACCCCTATTCAAGCTATCCATGAACCCCACACCTATAAAATGGATTCCTCTACCTTTATCCACTCCGGTTTACTTCCAACACCTATCCTTTCATCCATATCATATCCTCCACAACCTGGACTCGCATCTTGTTTCATAAACAATACATATCCAGCAAACCTTCCATCTATCCTAGGTTCTTATCCTAGTCCATCAAACCTTCCATCTATCCTTGGTCCTTATCTTCCAAACCCTAGTTCATCAACCCTTCCATCCATATTGGGGCCCTACATACCTCATATCCCTAGTCAAGATCAAAAAAGGTACACATCCTTGAACCGTTTCCAACATACCTACACCAACCCATCTATAATACCTTCATATCATTCATCTTTATCCACCCATCCCATTGCTCTTGGAATCAATTTGTGTGTCATATAATAAATCTCCTTGGAAGAACCATGACCTAATGTAGACACCCAAAAATGTCCTCTTACAATACCTTATCACAACATTAGGTCATTTAGACATCTTGTAGCATGTTTTTCCCCAGGTACCCTTGTCATCTTCTAATTAGTTAAATAAATCTTATTTATTTGACTATTTTCATTAATAATCCCTCCATTCTTCTAATGTTAATTAAATAATTTATATTATTTAATTAATCAAATCACTTCTATTCATAATCTCTTCTTTCTTCTAATGTTAATTAAATAATTTATATTATTTAATTAACTAAATCATAAATCCAACATTAATTAAATAAATTAAATATTTATTTAATTAATAAAATCTTAAAATATCTTCTCTCTTTCTTTCTAAAATCAGAAGTCATGTGTATCTAATTAATTTATTTAGTTACATAATTCATCAATTATCCTTCACGTCTTTTTTAGGATTTATTTCCTTTAAAAGAGAAAATCAAAATCTTTCTATTTTATTAGAATCTTATCCCATCTCGTTGTATTTCCTCTTTTGTCAAAAATCAAATCTTATCAAATCTTCTTCTTCGTCGACATCAAAATTCTATAAATACGACCTCTCACAACCATTTTGGATCGACTTCTTCCAGTACCCTCACTCTGTAAAATTCATTCTGCAACTTTTCATCATCATACATCCTTCTTCTATCATCCCCATCATATCGTCATGCTGCCATATTGAGCAATCAACATTTTGTCAACAGTCGAATCCTTCGAAGCTTGCATTCTCATGCGAGATTGAGAAGAGCAATGGAGATAAGTCGAGCATAATCTGGAGATCGGTTTGCATTTGATTTTTATTCTGATTTTCATATTATCTTGTATTCTATTGTGCTAGTTAGGATTTGATATATTGCTATTTTAGTTTTATATTTGATTTTCTCCTAACTACACCTAGTATTAAGAATAATTTCTTTATCTTCTAAAGAATCATACTCTAGAATCAAAACCCATTTTGCACAAGGATAGATACTAATTTATCCCTCTATAAATTCTTTCCAATTTAAACTAATCCAAGAGTGGAGATCAATTAGTTTTTTCCATACCTTGAAAAATTTGCAAACAAGGGTGTGGGCCTATTGTAAATCCTCTCTATCACCAACAAAGCTACCCAAAAAAATATCTAGGGTAGTCAAGGAATGATGAATTGAGAATGGTGTTCTTTGAGTTGCCCCACCATGAGGAGAGTATGGGTTGGAAATCATAGGCTGCATAGAAGGACCCACACAACTTCGCCATCTCACTGAACCTAGGGTGTTAATGCAAAGGGAATTTGAAGTTTTTTCTAGAGAAACTAGCCACCATCGATCCCCCATACAAATCCAGACTACACAACTCACGTGGAGGTTGCATAGTTGTAGGAGATGCCAAAGGATCACATCCTTTTGAGCCTACATAATGAGCAGTAGACAAAAATGTAGAGGTGCACATTTTCACATTTTCTAGATATAAATTATAATAAATAATAAACTTATTATGTTAATAAATAGTTAAATAAAAAAGTAAAAATAATTTTAAATTTATTAGAATTAAAATATCAATAACTTATAATTCTATTTATCCTTTCAATCTTATCAACTTCTTTTCTTTTTTAAATAAAAATCTTAGTTTTAAATTGTTAAATAATTTTAAAACTTAAAGTACAAAATCATAGTTGAGATTAATTCTATGGCCTTGCGTAATTCTCCTCAATTCTCAAGAATTTATTTCAAAAAGTAGGCCATTCATTTCATATAGGGAATGCCTTTGATATAGTTATCATGTACTTAATACTAACATAATATTCAAGGAATATGTGAAAAAATAGAAAATGATAATTATATGTGAATATCCCATAAAATATTCCAACCGTGTTAGATTACTTTAATTTATACTAAAAGTCATATAAAGAACTAGAGATTTATGTGAGAAGTGTGATTCATCAAAATATCATTCAAGAAAAGTTTGATGTATAGAAAATAACTAAAATACATAAGGTCATCAAATACCACTAAAAATTACATAGGAACAATTGTCAAAACTCTAACCAAAATTTTATTCATTTTTTGAGTAAGATTTGGTAAAGAAATATTACTATTCATGAAATTTTTTATATATTCATATGGAGTTTGAGGCAACTTTTTGTAATTTAAGAATCTAGCATCACTCTCCATACCCAATACCTTCTTCAATACTTGAAATAGTAGAGGTGGAGTGAAAGATGATTTAAGATGCTTATAATTTAATGGGGAAGCTTGAGAATAGGTGGTAGGATGGGATGAGGAGAAGGTAGGTGTAGGAGGAACAAGGTGATCAACATTTTTATTATTGTAAGAGAGACTTGGTGGTTGATCAAACTTTTAGATATCACAAGTGGCATCTTGAGAAAATAGTAGATCATGAGGATGTGAGTGGGTTGATTGTTAGGAATGAGAGGCTTAGTGATAAATATAATAAATAGAATGTTTAATCTAAGTATGATGATCAATATTAAGGGGAAGTAGGGGTTTTATTTATTAATAATGGATTCAATATAGTAATTTTAAATATTTTTATTATGTGAAAAATGTATCATCAATATTTAAGTTCATAATTCATGATGCATCATTAGGATGAGTTAAATCTAGAGAAGTGAAAATCCAAAATTACTAACTTTTTTGAGAACTTAATTTTGATCTTCTCTATCTACACAAATCTGAAGTAAAGTTTCCTCCCATGGAGGATATCAATAAAAAACATGAAATATTCATAGTCCATTATATCAATCTAGTAATATTTCTAGATTTTGATTGTGTAACATTTTTTATCGTTAGTATTTTGAAACATACTCCATGATCTATCATCAAGATGAGTTAAACTTAAAGAAGATAAATCCATTTCTACTAACTTTTTAGAGAGCTTGATTTTGAGCTTCTCTAGCTTCTTAGATTTGAAGTGAAAATCCCTCCAATGAAGGCTATAAATTATAATACGTGTAGTGTAGAAAATTGTATACCTTTACAATTTCACACTATGTTTGGGTCACTTAATTTATTGGACTTAATTAAGCTTCTAATTTTCCAAATTATGCATTCCAAATCCTTATTTTACTATTTTCTAAAAGGGGGACCAATATTTAATTAATGCATTTAATATTTTAATTTCCATAGATCATGAGTGTCTTGTACTTATAGGTCAAGACCCATTCTCCCATGGGAAAATGGGTCCCATTTAAGTCCTAAGACCCATTTAAAATTCTATTTTTGGTTGTCTTTTAATGATTCAAATTCAACTTACAATTGTTAGCTTTTGGAATCTAATTTTTGAGAAATTAGATAAACACCTATAAGTACATAGTCTTTTTATCATTTTAAATCTAAGGATCAAGAAGAAATTTCATGAGAACAAATATTATTGTCAAAAGCATTCAAGAGAAACATTATAATACATTTTTAGCAATAATCAAGATCCTAACATCATGCCCAAGTTTGTGTGTTCATGTCATCTTGTGAAGGCTAATATGCAATGTTGATCCTAAAGAATCCAACCATTTCAACTATCTAAATCAATCAGACAAAGCAAGATCATGTTACTTGGAAAGATGTGTTTGAATTCAATCCTCTAAGGGAAGCCATTGAAGGGTGGTGAGTTGTAGCAATAATTTTTAATTCATCATTTCCATCCGTTTTCATTATCTTTCTATCAAGGTTTTATTACCAAAATGGGGTTTGACCAAGGCAAACCCCCATACAAACAAATAAAACAAATTTCCTTATTTTTGTATGTGTAGGTTACAGGTTGAAGAAGGAGTGGAAAGATCTTGAAGAAGAAATTTTGTATCATTGAATTTGTTATTATTATTCTTGCTAAGAAACAAAAACTAGGTTTTAGAATTTATTTCTGACTTTTTGATACTGGGACCTGTGGCAAACAAAAGCTCAAATCTTGTACCAGAGGACCCAAAAATTTGGTCAAAACCCCTATACAAAGCACCATTTTCCCATGGGTGAATGAGTCCTTGTAGGAACCTCAAAACTAACTTTTCTAAGCATATTTTCTATCCTCTGCACTCCCTAGATCCACTGGTAAACTATTGTCTCCATCTATCAACTTTTCAAGATCTTGCATTTTTAATATTAGGGCATATAGGATCATTAGTCTAATCATTCTAAAATATTTCCAATCCATTCCAATTCCCTAATAGATGTAGATTTAGGTTTGATTGGCTCACCTTCAGGTCTAAAATTCAATCTCTTGCACCTTGTGATCTACATCTCAATGAAATTTATGAAAATGTGGAAATGACCCCAAGTTATGGACACTAATTTTAGAGTCACCACATTTTTTATATTTTATTTTGGTAAACCTGACATTCTTACATCATATACCTTCTAAAAATTGGAAGTCTTTCAAACCCTAGGTTTAGATTCACATTGCATTGTTTTTCATCTCTCATTTAGTGTTCCATTTTTGCATTCTAAAAGCATCAAAAATAAAAAAAATTACATTCATCTTGCATTAGAATTTGTTTCAGTCATCTTTAGATCAGATTTAAATTTTATTTGCATTCATTAAGTGATTAAAAATCTAAAATTATTCATTGCATGAAAATTGCATCTTTTATTTTAGCTCAAAAATAAGTGAAAATTTGCATAGTTTTGTTTCAAATTTGCATCAAAGTCATCATTTTCAGGTCGTGGCATCTTATAACTAGTCAATTATTGCATTTTAGACCTAAATTTTGCATTAAAATTTTGTCAAAATATTTTTACCTTTGTTTCACATTTGCATCTTGCATTACATTTTTTTAAATTGACCAAAAACCAAAAAAATAGTCACTACTTAACCTATTTGCAACCAAAGAAAGAAACATCAAACAACAACATAAAAAATACAAATTTTCAATTTTCAGAACCTGTAATGATCTAAAATATCCTGCAAACATCAACAAACCATTAGTGGTACCTGCAAGTTAATATAAATCAAATAATGGAATACAATAGAGAAATAACAAGAAAAGAGATGAATTAGATAGATCTCACCCATGTCTCTTCTCCTCCATGCTTCACTTCCATTATATCTTCTTGAGATTGCTGCAATAGTAAGATGCCCTCAGGTTTTGTGAGCAACCCTATAATGTCTAGCCTTAGCAAATGCTTTTGAAGGATTTGAAATCTAAACTATTGCAATGTAGAATGTTACTCCTATTATGCAAATAGTAAAACAAGTAAAAGCCTAGAATGATGAAATGCCTATATTAAAAGTGTAAACAAATGATCATGGATCCGAAAATGAGATCAAGATTGTCATTTTATAGAAAATGCAATCTTGAATGGATGGACAAGATGAGAGATTGAGGAATACCCTAGAATCAAAGGTCAAGATTCAATAAGACAACTCTCAATTAGGGTTAGGAAAAAATACCCGTATGTGTGAATAAGATTTAATTAAATGAATTAAATCAAGACTGAATGTGACAGTTGAGATGAAATTAGTCAAAATGAGAAGACAAGAGGATGAGATTTTAGAAAATCAATAATTTTAGAAATTACTTGATTTGTAGAAGAATAATTCCATTTTGAATTAAATTAATTCAAAATAGGGATTTTGTGAGATAAGCAGTAATTGATTTTTGAAATTAATTACTAAATGAAGAATCAGTTAACCATGTGAGATATTTTTAAATGATTTGTTTTATTTAAAAATATAAAAGTGTCACATGCCATAATTAAATAATTACAAATAATTATTTAATTTAGAAGAAGTAGTTAATTAATTAAATAAATTAGCAAATCTATTTAATTTAAGAGGATTTAAGAATTAGTGACATATTAAATCAATATATTTAAAATATATTAATTTAATAATCAGGAGGACATTAATGATAAATATTTAATTAAATAAATAGGATGACTTTATTTAATTATTATAAGACTTTGACAATTAGTGACATATTAAATTAAATAAATAAGATTTATTTATTTAATAATCATGAAGAATGAAAGATTATGAATTAATTAAATAATCATGAATTATTTAATTAATAGTTGAATGTGGGTTAGGGACATAATTCAAATTATGCTAGGATGAAAGGTGGTAAAATATTGCTTGCAAGCCTAAGTCATTTTTAGGTGTCTACAAAACCTTGTACAAGAGCCCATTCACCCTTGGATGAGCTTGTCCTTGTACAAGTGTCTTAGATAGATTTTGCACAACCTTTTGTCTCTGTATTATTAGTCCATTTTTGTTTGCAAAAGTTTATTTTGAAATTCTAGAAAAATGTTATTGCATGTAGAAGAAAAATGTCATTTTTCTTGATTTGTTGCAAATTTGGAAAGAAATGGTGTATTTTAGTATTGAAAATCATTAGATCCATAGGCCAATTGTTTACATTTTTTTAAGCATTACATAATTTGGGTATTTAATTTTCATTTTTGCACAAATTCATACATGTGGGATTGCATAGTGTAAGCGTGGATAAGGTGTAAAGCACAAAACACACTTCTTAATAAGACATTATATCAAAGACAAATCTGAATGAATGAAATCAAAGCAATAATCTATTGAATGCATCATATTGTTCTCTATCTCTGAAGATTTATTAAACCACTATTGCTCTCAGATCGTGAGTACACTATGATTGTTAAAATGACTATTCAAAGAACGCGATGGATGCTAATGCAATGATATGGAGCTAAATGTGATAAAACTAGATGATAAATAAACTAAACTAGCATGAATTGACATGAAACAGATAAATGCAGCTATAGGAGGCAGGCATGATATGAAAGCTTGATTGCTTGAATGATTGATGCTTGATGCTTGAATTCCTGTAGAGTAAGAGTGCATAAGTTAGATTATCTGGATCCTTTTTCTTGGTTCAATGAGGTTGTATTTATAGAATTCCTGGCTGTAGAAATGCACAAGGAAGACATTAAGAGGCTTGGATTCAATCTGGAGGATTGAATGGTGAGAGATGGAGGAGATTGAGAGAAATTTGGAGATTGTCTCTACCCATGAAAACACCAGGCAAGAGAAGAGGAAAGATTGATGGAGGAGGATTGAGAGAAGAATTTGGAATTTGTCTCCAAAACTTCCTGTGAAGTTTCAAAGCATTAATTGTGACATATTTTAGACATAGGATATCTAATTCATTTTTGATGAGATATAGATGAAATATTCCTTATGCTTTAATTCAAATATTTTGATTTATTTAAATTAGCAAAAGAGAGATAAATAATTTAATAAAACGAACAATAGAAGTTGTTTATTAAATTAGACAGAAGAATATGGCAATTAATTAATAACATGTTTAATCTTTAATTAATTAATTTAAGATCGATGTGATAGAATAAAATAGGGATTTGATAATTAAATCAAACAAAGTATTTAATTTTGTTTATTTAATTAAGATGAATTTAAATGTGAACTATATAAATAAATATTTTTATTTATTCAAACAGTAGAGGAAATTAGGATAATTAATCAAATAATTCATATTTAATTAATCGGATGCTCCAGACCATTTTTAGGTGTATACATTTTGCCCCTCTTCGAAGTGATGTGCTTACGTGTTGCTACAAAGAAATTTTTGCTACTATTGCCAGGATCAATGATAAAGAAAAAATAATTTTGTATGCACCAGACATGCCCCATACATTGATATTCAGATGATTGTCGATAATATGCCCCATTGGGAGATAAATTAATGATTTGATGATTTTTAGAATTTTTTGAAATTTAATGATTTTTCAATGATTTGATAAAGATACGATGACGAAATAATTTATCTCTCGACAAAATGATGAAAAAATATAGCCCGGAGATGAATTTCAATTAATTTCATGGATAAAATTAATTAAAATATGATAAAACCCCTCAAAAATCCCTTTTCAAAAATTATATATAGTCCAAAAGGTCATTTTCAAAGTCATTTGCACTTTTGAGTTTGAAAATCCTTTGATAGAGACATTTTAGTCAGTTGGAGAAGGATGCCAATCCCTTACCACACTCACCATTTAGAGCGCGTTCGATATCACCAATGGCCAACTGCATATGGACCTTCGGTATGTACCCCTTATCCTCGTATTTCATGAAATTTTGTCTTTTATGCATTTTATTTGTTTAGGCATTTTTTTCTTGTTTTAGCTCTTTCAAGCCATGTTGTAGCGCTTTCAGTAGGTAGATTAGCGCTTTGAGATTTAGCGCTTGCCTTAAATTCTCTAGCGCTTCCATAGGATAATATAGCGCTTTCGATGATATAGCGCTTAGGTAGTGAATTTTAGCACTATGATGCCGGATTTTAGCGCTTAGAGAGTTCTAGCGCTTTGATTTGGTTGATTAGCGCTTTCATGGTCTGTTCTAGCGCTTCTGGTAAAGCGGCGCTTTGACGGACTATTTTAGCGCTTCGATGCAGTAAAACATCACTTAGAGTAGAATAGCGCTTTGAATACCTATTATAGCACTTCAGAGTGCTGAAACAACGCTTTTGAGATTTAGCGCTTTTGACCGATAAAGTAGCACTTTTAGGTTTTAGCACTTCGGGAGCCTGATTTAGCACTTCCATGTCAGAATTGAAGATTTCAACTTAGGTAACCTTGATTTCGTCACTTCTGATCATGTCCATTCTTTGGATTGGCATGATTGATAATCCAAATTCTTGATGTTGGATTGTGATGATTTAAATAAGACTTACTCTCATGATAGGCAAGAAGAAAATCCTATTTGTGATGATCCTCATGATAGGTGAGGAAATGATTCAATATCCGATAAATCTCATGATAGGTGAGATTAGATACTGTTTGATGAACCTCATGATAGGTGAGGTTTGTTGATGTTCGCCCATGAATTTTGATCGAAAATTCATACCATATTTTTGGAATAGACTTGATAGTAGAATGACTTTTGATTTCTTGACATAGTTCACTGATTATGGATTTCTTGCATTATGATGATAGGAGGATTTGGGTACTCTCCAGATGCGAGAGAGATTTCCTTGTACTACAGAGTTGATACCTTATCTGAAACCAGATGAGAATATTATAGGTCAATGCAGCCTTACTAGTTTTCTTGATATGCCCCAGATTAGAATTAATCGGGGTCTGTTGACTGCTTTGGCTGAAAGGTGGCATAGTGACCACAACACCTTTCATCTACCCACTGGTGAGATGACGGTCACACCCAAGGATGTGTGGCGGATTTTGTGCATTCTGTTCATGGGAGAGATTGTAGTGTACAATTCTCATGGGATTGGCAATAGAGATGCTCTTCGCAGAGTATTCCAGGATCAGGATATTGAGGGTCTGAGTGTCCGATGGAGGAGGATCACTGATTCATATGTGAAACTACCAGCAATGGTTGCTGGATTTATTGGAGGTTTCCTTTCCCTTGATCACAGGTCAAAGGGATTCCTTGTGGGTTGGGGTAGGACATTAGAGAGCATGATGGTACACGGTACTAGATATGCATGGGGGATGTCCATGCTAGCACATCTCTATCATGATCTTCTCTTAGTTTTGTACCTAGAGGCACATAGCTTATCAGTAGGGATGACCCTATTACAGGTGTGGGCATGAGAGCATTTCTCTATTGCTTGGCCATTTCCAGTGGTAGACAGACCAACAGGCAGACCCTATGTGTTCAAATACAGAGGTTAGCTTACACAGGCCCGGATGGGCAAGTTAGAGCACTGGAGGTGGGTGTTTGATGACACAGAGACAGTTACCTGGCGTCCATACCTCTGTGATTCTATGTATCTGATCGGCCAGAAACCATTTGTCTTAGAGATATTTTTGCTTCATAGAGTATACAGACAGTATGTCATCATGTAGTGTATGCCACAGGGGGTAGCCCACTATGCTAGGCGGCGGATGCATATTCCTGATTGGGACATGCAGAGAGACATTGCAGAGGCACCAGTTACAAAGGAGTATGTTGCCTTCCTGGCCTTGGTTCCACATCCTCGTATTACCATTCCAGATGAGCCAGCACCGTTACCAGTGGAGGAGGATGTGGTAGAGGGTTCCACAGAGAGCGAGGGTGGTACTCCGTCAGGTAGTAGCATGGAGAGCGGTAGGGCCATCCAGTAGTGGTCCATCATCTAGTAGGCATCGAAAGAGGTGATCAGTGATAGTGCCACTAGTGGACCATCAGAGATAGATTACAGGTCTGTAGACACAAGTTTAGACACTATAGGGGTAGTTGGTATAGGCTCAGGGTTTTCTCATTCAGACCCAGACTCAGATGCAGGTCCAGGCTTAGGCTTTAGCGCAGGTTTAGGGACAGTTGGCAGCTGTACAAATGTAGGTGGCCACTTTGATAGTCAAGCAAGACAGTGCTCGGTAGAATGTCAAGAGGGCATAGAAGACAACAGAGACCCTCCACAGAGTAGTCATTGGTACCTCAGTGGGAGACTACATGAGAGAGGTTCTACAGGCTGGCCGAGAGGCTGAGTTTTACAGAGGCAGATATCATGATGCAGTGCCTGCTGATCGTAGAGTCAATTATGCCCCATCAAGATCTAGACGAATGCACACATGGACAGTGAGTGAGGGGGTGACACAACCTCCATGCATAGATCCTAGGGATCCTGTTCTTATGGGGGTGGTGGTGGTATAGGTCCTATTGGGCCCGCACATTCTGGTAGTAGCAAATCGTAGATGCCTCCCATGATTTTTCTTTTTGAGACATGATGTACACTACGATGTAGCTCATTTTTGATGATGTATCTTTATGTTTAGACTTCATTGTATACTTGACACTTATGATATACATATATGAGATGCAGTTGATGTGATTTTATGATGGTTTATGATTTCTATGTGATGGATGCATTTATTATGTGATGTTTTATTTTAATATGTGATGATGTAATGAAGAATGTTTTTATAGAATATATGATATATGGATGTTCAAAATGTGATAAAATGTATGGATGGGTGGATAAATGCTTTTTATGTTAAATGTGATGATGATAAAAAAATGATGATCTTATGATGAATGATAATGGATGGATGTAATGATAATAATGATGTGGCTTGCATTTATTTTATATGTGATAATATGTATGGATGGTAAATGATGTATGCATATGATGTTGATGGATGATAATGTAATGAGTGTTTTTATGGTTAAGATGAACATGATGTACTTTATGGTACAATTTAATTCATAATTTATTTGATGTATGATGAAATGTATGAATGATGAAATGATGAAACTAAATGATGCGATGATGACTCCTACATGTTTTTGATGATTTTTTGGAATTATGTCAAGTATACTTAGTCTTATTTGTAGATTAGATAATAATTGATTAGCATCCTTTTATGCAACAAATACTCTGCAGATAATGAATATGATGAATGCAATCTAATTTTAACATGCAACTATATGCAAAACGATTGTAATTTTAACAATACCTTTGTGCTTTTTGTCATCATAGAGCTTTATTGGATGTTGAAAGTGAGTACAAGCGTCAATGGTATATGTTAGATCAATGATGACCTGAGTACTTCTTTCATGATTTTTGATATTGCAAGCGAACACAAGCATCTAGGTATGATTTAATCGAGATGACCCAAGCATTCATTGCGTAAATAGGCAGTGATTAATCATTTCAATGTGTGAATTCAGAATGTCATCGGTGATACATTTGCATAGCACATCCCCCGACAATTCATACATTTATATGATTAATGTATAGACGACAAATAATAAAAACATCATTCTTATTCCTTGTTTCTCTATTTCAATACATCATTGAGTTACTCCAAAGAAATGATAATCAAAAATATAATTTATCCATTGTTGATTTAGAGTGTTTCATTCATTATTCAGATTTTAGATCATCCATCCTGATTTTTGTGATGTTTTTGGATTTTTGAGATTTTTGACCAAAGACCTAACCTACTAACCTATCTTAGGGGTCTCGGGGGCTGATCAAATATTAGCCTTGCCTACATTACACATGTAGAGACCACGTAGTTTGACTAACACAGACCTATGTTTTTGGATTTTTCTTTTTCAGATTTAACTTTTTGACATGTTTTTGGATTTTTGACATGTTACAGATCGTTGATGCCTCTCTAACGATGATTGATGTTGTGCTTTGATCTTTGTTTTTGTTTTCTTGCTATACTATTGTTCACCCTTTGATGAAATCAATGTTTTTGTTGCCCCTAGTGATATCCAGATGTTGCCCCCAAGCTTTGGAGTGAGATTTCACTATTTGAAAATGATTTTGATATGGATGCAAAGATGGCAAGACTACTGACATGATATGAAATGGTATTGACTGCCAGACTAATGATCCTGATATATATCAAAATAGATGGGAAAGTTGATCTTAGAATTACATACGACACCTATTTCCAGGTTTTCGCCATATGTTTTGATTGCACGCTTTGTGTTTTTGGATTTCTCATTTTTCTCTTTTTCTTTCTTTTTGTATTTTCTATTTTTTTTGTATTTTTGCATTGCCAAGATGCTTGTTTGACCGATTTTCATCAAGGAAACTATTTTTAGAAGTTTGACCCATGCACTAGGAGATTCAAGCATAGAATTTTCTAAGATGGATAATGTTGATAGGTTCATCAAACAAATCCCCTTCTAATGTTGATAGCTGATATGCTCCTGATCCATACACTGATATGACGACAAAAGGACCAAGCCAGTTAGGCTCAAATTTCCCTTTCTTCTCCCTGTCTTGCTGATTCCTAGGGTTTTCTTTTAGTACCAAGTCACCAACCTGAAAGACCCTTGGTTTTACCTTGTGGTTGTAACTTCTTGACATCTTCTGTTGATAAGCCATTAGATGATTAACAGCATGTTGACGACGCTCATCCAACAACTCCAGTTCCTACAGTCTAGATATCCTATATTCTTCATCTGAAATGATACCTCTGAGTGATACATGAAGGGATGGAATTTCAACTTCAATGGGCAATATGGCTTCTGATCCATATACCAAGGCATATGGAGTAGCTCTTGTTGGTGTTTTGATACTTGTTCTGTAGGCCCATAGTGTAGGATTGAGTTGGACATGCCAATCATGTCCAACATCGTTAACCATTCTTTTTAGAATTTTGAGTATTATTTTGTTTGAGGCCTCTACTTGGCCATTCCCTTGAGGATAGTACGGTATTGAAAAATGATGTTGGATATGAAACTTTTCACATAGCTCCTAGACATCTTGATTCTTGAAAGGTCATCCATTATTAGTGATAATGGATTGAGGGATTCCATACCGACATATTATGTAATTCAAAATGAAAGAGGAGATTTGCTTCCTAGTTATTGTTGTAAGAGGCACTGCTTCTATCCACTTTGTGAAATATTTTGTAGCTATTATAATGAACTTGTGTCCATTGGATGAAGATGGATTTATTTTTCCTACCAGATCCAGGCCCCATTGAAAAAAAGGCCATGTCGATGTGAAGGGATGCAGTTCTTGTGCTGGTGCATGAATCAAATTACTGTGAATCTAACACTTTTTACATTTCTTAACAAACTGATAGGATTCTTTCTCCATGTATGGCCAATAATATCCCAAACAAAGGAGTTTCTTGGCTAGAGTTATCCCACTCGAATGAGTGCCACAAATACCCTTGTGAACCTCTCGTAAGGCCGTTTTAGATTCATCATGTTCTAGACATTGGAGTAAGGTACCATCAAGACCTTGACGATAAAGTATGTCAGCAATTAAAGTATGTCGTGCGGATTGGCGGATGAAGTTTCGTTTCTGGTTCCTGGATAGATCAGGAGGAAGGATATCATCTTTCAGGTAAGCATAGGTCTTTTCATAGATGGAGGTTTCAATGGTTTCTAGATGGAAGATGGTAGCAGATTATGGATGATTATGGGAAGGATATGATACTTGTTCTACCATAAACTCATAACAAACACGCTTCTCAGGCAATTGTAATAATGAAGCAATTGTAGCCAAAGCATCTGCAGCTTTGTTTTTCGCCCTTGGAATTTGATCAAACTTGATACTGACAAAGGACTATTTTAGATTATCTATTTGTTTCTTGTAGGGCATCAACTTTTCATTTTTTGTTTGATATTCGTCATTTAGCTGATAAATAACTAGTTGAGAGTCCCCATATACCTGTAAGTCTGTGATCTTCCATTGAATTGCTATTTTGACCCCAATGATTAATGCTTCATATTCTGCCACATTATTTGTACACTGAAACATTAATCTATATGATTTTGGAATGGTGTGTCCTTGTGGAGAGATGAACAAAACCCCTACTCCTGATCCGCGCTGTGTGTATGATCCATCAAAATATAATACCCATTGTTGGGGCATTACTGTCAGAATGTCTGGATCTGGAAACTCCATTGTCATTGGTTGATCATCTGGTAAAGGAGCCTCTACTAATTGTTCATCAATTGCCTAACCCTTGATTTCCTTTCTCTCTACATATTGAATGTCAAATTCACTTAATAGCATGACCCACTTTGCCAGTCTACGTGTTAAGGCAACTTTACTAAGTAGATTTTTTAAAGGATCGATCTTTACTATTAGCTTGATTGTATGAGTTAACATATAGTGTCTCAGCTGTTGAGTAGCAAACACCACCATTAGGCAAGATTTCTCTATGAAAGTGTAATTGATTTCATATCCATTTAATGTCTGGCTGATATAGTAGATGGTATGTTCTTTTCCTTCATAATCCTCTTGCGCTAATAGTGCCCCCAAAGAGATATCTGTCATGGCAATGTACAATATCAAAGGTCTTCCTTCCATTGGTGGCATGAGAATGGGTGGTGACATTAGATACTCTTCCATTTGATTGAACATTGTTTCACACCCCTCATCCCACTTGAAAATTATATTCTTATGCAATAGATGATTAAAAGGATGACTTTTGTCTGCCAGCTAGGAGATAAATCTTCTGATCGATTGGAGCCTTCCCTGTAGTGATCTGAGTTGACTAATATTCTTAGGAGGTGGCATCTCCATTATTGCTTTGAATTTCGCTGGATCCACTTCAATTCCTTTTTCTGAGACAATGTACCCTAATAGTTTTGTTGATGTGACCCCGAAGACACACTTCTTGGGGTTTAACCTGATATTGAATTTCTCCATCCATGTGAAGATTTTGTCTAGGATATGCAGATGTCCTTCCCTAGTACCAGATTTTTCCAAGATGTCATCCACATAATCCTCCATGAAGGTATGCATCATATCATGGAAGATTGTTGTCATTGCTCTTTGATAAGTGCCTCCTGTGTTCTTTAGACCAAATGGCATGACGTTCCAGCAAAAGGTTCCCCATGGACGTGTAAAAGCTATCTTTCCCTGATCTTCTAGAGCTATTTTTATTTGGTTGTATCCAGAGAAACCGTCCATGATTGACAACATGGCATGCCCTATCATCAAGTCCACGATGATGTCGATATTTGGTAATGGAAAATCATCCTTCGGGCATGCTTTATTTAGGTCCCTGAAATCTGTACATATCCTGATGCTATTGTCTAGTTTTGAAATAGGTACAATGTTTGATATCCACTTGGCGCAGTCTATAGACCTTATGAATCCAACATCCAGTAATTTCTTTAGCTCTATCTTTACCATCAATGCGATATGGGGATGCATTTTTCTCAATTTTTGCTTGACAAGATTGATTCCTAGGGGCAAAGACAAGTGATGCATGAGCAGATTTGGGTCTAAGTCTGGCATATCAAAATATGACCAAGCGAATTTGATGCTTCTTTTTTTAAAGAATTTGATGAATTCCGATCTTTCTTGATCTTTCATGGATTCCACCAGATGTAGGATTCTTGTCTTTTCTTCAATGTCGATATTTACAGACTGTGTTGGTTCTACCAGAACTGTTGATCGCTCATGATAATGTTTCAAAAGAGTGTCAAATATTCCATCCTTCAGTGCCTCAGAAAGGTTTTCACCGTTAGATGCATTCTTTATTTTTTATTTTTCCAGATCTAATGCTGCCATAGAATGGCTTTCACCATTAGATCTATTTTCCCTATTTTCAATTTTGCAACTAGAATATTTGACACCCTCCTACCGAGTCATTTTATTATGAGTATTACAAATAGAACTTGTACCAGGTTTGCTATGACATAGGAAATTTATGATGGCATCATCGTCTGTAAATATTGGTATAGTCAAAGGTTCGATAGGTTCCCAGTCAATGAGTTCAGGATGGATTAATGGCATGAGGTCATCAGATTCATTTGGGTTGATGGATGTAAGGGTTTGGAAAACCATTTCATCATAGTTGTTTATGGTAACATTGAGGTCAATGATGGTACTTTCTTCAAGATCATCTAGTTCACTCGAGGTCTGTTCGTCCCTACTTGAATCATCGATATTTAGTGACGCTGCCACAATTGGTCTAGACCCAGAGCCTTGGCCCTCTTCATGCATAGGTGTATATTGTTGCATGACATCAATATGAATATGTATGAAAGGTACATTGGAACATGAATCCCATTCATATTCATTTGAATCTGTCTCAGAGCTATTTCTAAGTTGAAGAATTCTTTCTACAACCTTCTTTTCTAGTTCCTATTTTTCTTCATTAGAGTATCACAGTCCTGGCTTCTCTTTTGAGTGGAGAGTGAGGGGTGTAATAGGATCTATGATTCCATCCTTTCTTAATCCAATAGTTCCTTGTCCTTCATACCACATTTTTTCTAAAATATCTTTTCCTTTTCCATATTTATTAGTGTTAATATTGACATTTTTGATACTAATATTTGATGTAGAGGGTTCCTCATATTTATATAGCCAATCCATGACCGCTTTGCTATCTGATTCATCCTCTATTGTGCCTCTTTTGATAAACCTTTCATCAAGAGCTGTGACTGGTAATGATGTTTGAGATTTGATCATAGATGGTTGACCATATGTCCTAGGAGATGGCATTAACTATGATAGGTTAAGCGATTGCTCCATAGAATATGTTCCCATTCCCTTGTCTATTAGTTGAACTTGCTCTTGGAACTTTTTTGATAAAGATTTTTTTTGATCTAGATTATCTGTTGATTGCGTTTCAATAGGACTTGTCTATTTTTCTTTACCGTTATTCTCTACTCACTTGGTAGTGATACTTGGACGTTGTTATTCTTTGGATGATTTTGAACATGATGCTTCCCTGTTGTGTGGTACAAAGGTATCTTGAGAGATCCTAAGGGTGTCACAATGTTGAGGATGATTGTAATCAGCATATATAGTTACCTCTCATCCATTTATTGGAAACTTCAAACATTGATGATATGTTGAAGGTATAGCCTGCATTTCATGGATCCATGGTCGTCCTAAGAGAATGTTGTATGTTAACTCTTTTCCAACACTTGACATGCTATATGTTTCATCATTGGCCACACTTGAATGGGTAGCACAATCAAGCCTTTAGACGATCTTTCTTCCTCATCATATGCTTTGATAGTCATTTTTCTTCGGGAATCAATAACATCATCTAAATACCCTAGTGCATGGATTAACTTGAGAGTGAAAATGCTCAGACCAGCTCCCCCATCTATTAAGACTCTCTTGATGCAATGATTGTGGATTAAGACTTCAATATGGAGTGCAGTATTATGGGGATGGTTTAG
>CM021107.1:440587987-440738208 GCA_007115665.2 Sequoiadendron giganteum | reverse complement strand
TTGAGAGAAATTTGGAGATTGTCTCTACCCATGAAAACACCAGGCAAGAGAAGAGGAAAGATTGATGGAGGAGGATTGAGAGAAGAATTTGGAATTTGTCTCCAAAACTTCCTGTGAAGTTTCAAAGCATTAATTGTGACATATTTTAGACATAGGATATCTAATTCATTTTTGATGAGATATAGATGAAATATTCCTTATGCTTTAATTCAAATATTTTGATTTATTTAAATTAGCAAAAGAGAGATAAATAATTTAATAAAACGAACAATAGAAGTTGTTTATTAAATTAGACAGAAGAATATGGCAATTAATTAATAACATGTTTAATCTTTAATTAATTAATTTAAGATCGATGTGATAGAATAAAATAGGGATTTGATAATTAAATCAAACAAAGTATTTAATTTTGTTTATTTAATTAAGATGAATTTAAATGTGAACTATATAAATAAATATTTTTATTTATTCAAACAGTAGAGGAAATTAGGATAATTAATCAAATAATTCATATTTAATTAATCGGATGCTCCAGACCATTTTTAGGTGTATACATTTTGCCCCTCTTCGAAGTGATGTGCTTACGTGTTGCTACAAAGAAATTTTTGCTACTATTGCCAGGATCAATGATAAAGAAAAAATAATTTTGTATGCACCAGACATGCCCCATACATTGATATTCAGATGATTGTCGATAATATGCCCCATTGGGAGATAAATTAATGATTTGATGATTTTTAGAATTTTTTGAAATTTAATGATTTTTCAATGATTTGATAAAGATACGATGACGAAATAATTTATCTCTCGACAAAATGATGAAAAAATATAGCCCGGAGATGAATTTCAATTAATTTCATGGATAAAATTAATTAAAATATGATAAAACCCCTCAAAAATCCCTTTTCAAAAATTATATATAGTCCAAAAGGTCATTTTCAAAGTCATTTGCACTTTTGAGTTTGAAAATCCTTTGATAGAGACATTTTAGTCAGTTGGAGAAGGATGCCAATCCCTTACCACACTCACCATTTAGAGCGCGTTCGATATCACCAATGGCCAACTGCATATGGACCTTCGGTATGTACCCCTTATCCTCGTATTTCATGAAATTTTGTCTTTTATGCATTTTATTTGTTTAGGCATTTTTTTCTTGTTTTAGCTCTTTCAAGCCATGTTGTAGCGCTTTCAGTAGGTAGATTAGCGCTTTGAGATTTAGCGCTTGCCTTAAATTCTCTAGCGCTTCCATAGGATAATATAGCGCTTTCGATGATATAGCGCTTAGGTAGTGAATTTTAGCACTATGATGCCGGATTTTAGCGCTTAGAGAGTTCTAGCGCTTTGATTTGGTTGATTAGCGCTTTCATGGTCTGTTCTAGCGCTTCTGGTAAAGCGGCGCTTTGACGGACTATTTTAGCGCTTCGATGCAGTAAAACATCACTTAGAGTAGAATAGCGCTTTGAATACCTATTATAGCACTTCAGAGTGCTGAAACAACGCTTTTGAGATTTAGCGCTTTTGACCGATAAAGTAGCACTTTTAGGTTTTAGCACTTCGGGAGCCTGATTTAGCACTTCCATGTCAGAATTGAAGATTTCAACTTAGGTAACCTTGATTTCGTCACTTCTGATCATGTCCATTCTTTGGATTGGCATGATTGATAATCCAAATTCTTGATGTTGGATTGTGATGATTTAAATAAGACTTACTCTCATGATAGGCAAGAAGAAAATCCTATTTGTGATGATCCTCATGATAGGTGAGGAAATGATTCAATATCCGATAAATCTCATGATAGGTGAGATTAGATACTGTTTGATGAACCTCATGATAGGTGAGGTTTGTTGATGTTCGCCCATGAATTTTGATCGAAAATTCATACCATATTTTTGGAATAGACTTGATAGTAGAATGACTTTTGATTTCTTGACATAGTTCACTGATTATGGATTTCTTGCATTATGATGATAGGAGGATTTGGGTACTCTCCAGATGCGAGAGAGATTTCCTTGTACTACAGAGTTGATACCTTATCTGAAACCAGATGAGAATATTATAGGTCAATGCAGCCTTACTAGTTTTCTTGATATGCCCCAGATTAGAATTAATCGGGGTCTGTTGACTGCTTTGGCTGAAAGGTGGCATAGTGACCACAACACCTTTCATCTACCCACTGGTGAGATGACGGTCACACCCAAGGATGTGTGGCGGATTTTGTGCATTCTGTTCATGGGAGAGATTGTAGTGTACAATTCTCATGGGATTGGCAATAGAGATGCTCTTCGCAGAGTATTCCAGGATCAGGATATTGAGGGTCTGAGTGTCCGATGGAGGAGGATCACTGATTCATATGTGAAACTACCAGCAATGGTTGCTGGATTTATTGGAGGTTTCCTTTCCCTTGATCACAGGTCAAAGGGATTCCTTGTGGGTTGGGGTAGGACATTAGAGAGCATGATGGTACACGGTACTAGATATGCATGGGGGATGTCCATGCTAGCACATCTCTATCATGATCTTCTCTTAGTTTTGTACCTAGAGGCACATAGCTTATCAGTAGGGATGACCCTATTACAGGTGTGGGCATGAGAGCATTTCTCTATTGCTTGGCCATTTCCAGTGGTAGACAGACCAACAGGCAGACCCTATGTGTTCAAATACAGAGGTTAGCTTACACAGGCCCGGATGGGCAAGTTAGAGCACTGGAGGTGGGTGTTTGATGACACAGAGACAGTTACCTGGCGTCCATACCTCTGTGATTCTATGTATCTGATCGGCCAGAAACCATTTGTCTTAGAGATATTTTTGCTTCATAGAGTATACAGACAGTATGTCATCATGTAGTGTATGCCACAGGGGGTAGCCCACTATGCTAGGCGGCGGATGCATATTCCTGATTGGGACATGCAGAGAGACATTGCAGAGGCACCAGTTACAAAGGAGTATGTTGCCTTCCTGGCCTTGGTTCCACATCCTCGTATTACCATTCCAGATGAGCCAGCACCGTTACCAGTGGAGGAGGATGTGGTAGAGGGTTCCACAGAGAGCGAGGGTGGTACTCCGTCAGGTAGTAGCATGGAGAGCGGTAGGGCCATCCAGTAGTGGTCCATCATCTAGTAGGCATCGAAAGAGGTGATCAGTGATAGTGCCACTAGTGGACCATCAGAGATAGATTACAGGTCTGTAGACACAAGTTTAGACACTATAGGGGTAGTTGGTATAGGCTCAGGGTTTTCTCATTCAGACCCAGACTCAGATGCAGGTCCAGGCTTAGGCTTTAGCGCAGGTTTAGGGACAGTTGGCAGCTGTACAAATGTAGGTGGCCACTTTGATAGTCAAGCAAGACAGTGCTCGGTAGAATGTCAAGAGGGCATAGAAGACAACAGAGACCCTCCACAGAGTAGTCATTGGTACCTCAGTGGGAGACTACATGAGAGAGGTTCTACAGGCTGGCCGAGAGGCTGAGTTTTACAGAGGCAGATATCATGATGCAGTGCCTGCTGATCGTAGAGTCAATTATGCCCCATCAAGATCTAGACGAATGCACACATGGACAGTGAGTGAGGGGGTGACACAACCTCCATGCATAGATCCTAGGGATCCTGTTCTTATGGGGGTGGTGGTGGTATAGGTCCTATTGGGCCCGCACATTCTGGTAGTAGCAAATCGTAGATGCCTCCCATGATTTTTCTTTTTGAGACATGATGTACACTACGATGTAGCTCATTTTTGATGATGTATCTTTATGTTTAGACTTCATTGTATACTTGACACTTATGATATACATATATGAGATGCAGTTGATGTGATTTTATGATGGTTTATGATTTCTATGTGATGGATGCATTTATTATGTGATGTTTTATTTTAATATGTGATGATGTAATGAAGAATGTTTTTATAGAATATATGATATATGGATGTTCAAAATGTGATAAAATGTATGGATGGGTGGATAAATGCTTTTTATGTTAAATGTGATGATGATAAAAAAATGATGATCTTATGATGAATGATAATGGATGGATGTAATGATAATAATGATGTGGCTTGCATTTATTTTATATGTGATAATATGTATGGATGGTAAATGATGTATGCATATGATGTTGATGGATGATAATGTAATGAGTGTTTTTATGGTTAAGATGAACATGATGTACTTTATGGTACAATTTAATTCATAATTTATTTGATGTATGATGAAATGTATGAATGATGAAATGATGAAACTAAATGATGCGATGATGACTCCTACATGTTTTTGATGATTTTTTGGAATTATGTCAAGTATACTTAGTCTTATTTGTAGATTAGATAATAATTGATTAGCATCCTTTTATGCAACAAATACTCTGCAGATAATGAATATGATGAATGCAATCTAATTTTAACATGCAACTATATGCAAAACGATTGTAATTTTAACAATACCTTTGTGCTTTTTGTCATCATAGAGCTTTATTGGATGTTGAAAGTGAGTACAAGCGTCAATGGTATATGTTAGATCAATGATGACCTGAGTACTTCTTTCATGATTTTTGATATTGCAAGCGAACACAAGCATCTAGGTATGATTTAATCGAGATGACCCAAGCATTCATTGCGTAAATAGGCAGTGATTAATCATTTCAATGTGTGAATTCAGAATGTCATCGGTGATACATTTGCATAGCACATCCCCCGACAATTCATACATTTATATGATTAATGTATAGACGACAAATAATAAAAACATCATTCTTATTCCTTGTTTCTCTATTTCAATACATCATTGAGTTACTCCAAAGAAATGATAATCAAAAATATAATTTATCCATTGTTGATTTAGAGTGTTTCATTCATTATTCAGATTTTAGATCATCCATCCTGATTTTTGTGATGTTTTTGGATTTTTGAGATTTTTGACCAAAGACCTAACCTACTAACCTATCTTAGGGGTCTCGGGGGCTGATCAAAGATTAGCCTTGCCTACGTTACACATGCAGAGACCACGTAGTTCGACTGACACAAACCTATGTTTTTGGATTTTTTATTTTCAGACCTAACTTTATGACAAGTTTTTGGATTTTCGATATGATATGGATGGTTGATGCCTTTCTAACGATGATTGATGTTGCGCTTTGATCTTTGTTTTTGGTTATTCTGCTATACTATTATTTTCCCTTTGATGAAATCGATGTTTTTGTTGCCCCTAGTGATACCCAGATGTTGCCCCCAAGCTTTGGAGTGAGATTTGACTATGTGAAAATGATTTTGATATGGATGCAAAGATAGCCAAACTACTGACATGATATGAAATGGTACTGGGTGCCAGACTAATGATCCCGATATATATCAAAATAGATGGGAAAGCTGATCTTAGAATCACATACGATGCCTATTTCCAGGTTTTCACCATATGTTTTGATTACACTCTTGTGTTTTTTTTTTTTTGTCATTTTTCTTTCTTTTTGTATTTTTGCATTGCCAAGATGCCTGTTTGCCAGGTTTTCATCAAGGAAACCATTTTTAGAAGTTTGACCTGTGCACTAGGAGATTCAAGCATAGAATTTTTGAAGATGAATATTGTTGATAGGTTCATCAAACAAATCCCCTTCTGACATTGATAGCTGATATGCTCCTAATCCATACACTGATATGATGATAAAGGGACCAAGCCATTTAGGCTCAAATTTCCCTTTCTTCTCCCTGTCTTGTTGATTCCTAGGGTTTTCTTTTAGTACCAAGTCACCAACCTGAAAGACCCTCGATTTTACCCTGTGGTTGTAACTTCTTGACATCCTCTATTGATAAGCCGTTAGATGATTAATAGCCTATTGATGATGCTCATCCAAAAACTCCAGTTCCTGCAGTCTAGATACCCTATAGTCTTCATTTGAAATGATACCTCTAAGTGATACACGAAGGGATGGAATTTCAACTTCAATGGGAAATATGGCTTCTGACCCATATACCAAGGCATATGGAGTAGCTCATGTTGGTGTTCTGATACTTGTTCTATAGGCCCATAATGTAGGATTGAGTTGAACATGACAATCACGGCCAACATCGTTAACTGTGTTTTTGAGAATTTTGAGTATTGTTTTTTTTGAGGCCTCTACTTGGCCATTCCCCTGAGGATAGTACGGTGTTGAAAAATGATGCTGGATATGAAACTTATCAAATAGCTCCTGGACATCTTGATTCTTGAATGGTCGTCCATTATCAGTGATAATGGATTGAGGGATTCCATACTGACATATTATGTAATTCAAGATAAAAGAGGAGATCTGCTTCCTAGTGATGGTTGTAAGAGGTACTGCTTCTATCCATTTTGTGAAATATTTTGTAGCTGTTATGATGAACTTGTGTCCATTGGATGAAGATGGATTTATTTTTCCTACCAGATCGAGACCCCATTGATAAAAAGGCCATGTCGATGTGAAGGGATGTAGTTCTTGTGCTGGTGCATGAATCAGATTGCTGTGAATCTGACACTTTTGACATTTCTTGACAAACTGATAGGATTCTTTCTCCATGCATGGCCAATAATATCCCAAATGGAGGAGTTTCTTAGCTAGAGTTATCCCACTTGAATGAGTGCTACAAATACCCTCATGAACCTCGTGTAGGGCCATTTCAGATTCGTTGTGTTCTAGACATCGGAGTAAAGTACCATCAAGACCTCGATGATAAAGTATGTCGACGATTAAAGTATGTCGTGTGGATTGGCGGATGAAGTTTCGTTTTTGGTTCCTGGATAGATCAGGAGGAAGGATATCATTTTTTAGGTAAGCATAGGTTGTTTCATAGATGGAGGTTTTAGTGGTTTCTATATACTAGATGGTAGCAGATTCTGGATTATTATGGGAAGGACATGATACTTGTTCTACCATAAACTCATAACAAACACACTTCTCAGGCAATTGTAGTAATGAAGCAATTGTAGCCATAGTGTCTGCAGCTTTGTTTTCAGCTCTCGAATTTTGATCAAACTTGATATTGACAAAGGACTATTTTAGATTATCTATTTGTTGCTTGTAGGGCATCAACTTTTCATCTTTTGTTTGATATTCGTCATTTACTTGATAAATGACTTGTTGAGAATCCCCATATACCTGTAAGTCTGTGATCTTCCATTGAATTGCTATTTTGACCCCAATGATTAATGCTTCATATTCTACCACATTATTTGTACACTGAAACATTAATTTATATGATTTTGGAATAGTGTGTCCTTGTGGAGAAACGAACAGAATTCCTACTGCTAATGCGCGTTGTGTGTATGATCCATCAAAATATATTTCCCATTGTTGGGGCATCATTATCAAAATGTCTGCATCTAGAAACTCCATTGTCATTGGTCGATCATCTGGTAAAGGAGCCTCAACTAATTGTTCAGCAATTGCTTGACCCTTGATTGCCTTTCTCTCTACATATTGAATGTCAAATTCACTTAATAACATGACCCACTTTTCCAGACTACCTGTTAAGGAAGCTTTACTGAGTAGATATTTTAAAGGATCGATCTTTGCTATTAGCTTGATTGTATGAGTTAGCATATAGTGTCTCAGCTATTAAGTAGTGAATAACACCATCAAGCAATATTTCTCTATGAAATTATAATTGATTTCATATCCATTCAATGTCCAGCTGATATAGTAGATGGCATGTTCTTTTCCTTCATAATCCTCTTGTGCTAATAGTGCCCCCAAAGAGATATCTGTCGTGGCAATATTCAATATGAGAGGCTTTCCTTCCGTTGGTGGCATGAGAATGGGAGGTGATATTAGATACTATTTGATTTGATTGAACATTGTTTCACACCCCTCATCCCACTTGAAAACTATATTCTTATGCAATAGATGATTAAAAGGATGTCTTTTGTCCGCCAGCTAGGAGATAAATCTTTTGATTGATTAGAGCCTTCCCTGTAGTGATCTGAGTTGACTGATATTCTTAGGAGGTGGCACATCCATTATTTCTTTGACTTTCACTAGATCCACTTCAATGCCTTTTTCTGAGACAATGTACCCTAATAGTTTTGCTGATGCGACCCCAAAGACACACTTCTTGGGGTTTAACCTGACATTGAATTTCTCCATCCGTGTAAAGATTTTGTCTAAGATATGCAAATGTCCTTCCCTAGTACCAGATTTTTCCAAGATGTCATCCACGTAATCCTCCATGAAGGTGTGCATCATACGATGGAAGATTGTCGTCATTTCTCTTTGATAAGTGGCTCCTGCGTTCTTTAGACCAAATGGCATGACGTTCCAGTAGAAGGTTCCCCATGGACATGTGAAAGTCATCTTTTCTTGATCTTTTGGAGCTATTTTTATTTGATTGTACCTAGAGAAACTGTCCATGATTGACAACATGACATGCCCTGTTGTCAAGTCCATGATGATGTCTATATTTGGTAGTGGAAAATCATCCTTCGGGCATGCTTTATTTAGGTCCCTCAAATCTGTACATATTCTGATGCTATTGGCCAGTTTTAAAACAGGCACAATGTTTGATATCCACTCGCCGTAGTCTATAGACCTTACGAATCTAGCCTCCAATAATTTCTTTAGCTCTGTCTTTACCATCAACGCGATATGGGGATGCATTTTTCTCAATTTTTGCTTGATAGGCTTGATTCCTGTGGGAAAAGACAAGTGATGCATGAGCAGATTTGGGTCTAAGCCTGGCATATCAAAATATGACCAAGCGAAGTTGATGCTTCTTTCTTTAAATAATTTTGATGAATTCCAGTATTTCTTGATTTGTCATGGATTCTGCCAGATGTAGGATTTTTTGCATTTTCTTCTATGCCGATATTTAGAGACTGTGTTGGTTCCATTAGGACTGATGATCGCTCATGATAATGTTCTAAGAGAGTGTCAAATATTCCATCCTTCAGTGCATCAGAAAGGTTTTCAACATTAGATGCGTTCTTTATTTTTTCTTTTTCCAGATCTAATGCTACCATAGAATGGTTTTCACCATTAGACCTATTTTCCCTGTTTTCATTTTTGCAACTGGAAGATTTGATACCCTCCAGCTGAGTTGTGTTGTTATGAGTATTATAGATAGAACTTGTACCAGGTTCGCTATGACATAGGAAATTTATGATGGCATCATCATCTGTAAATATTGGTATAGTCAAAGCTTCGATAGGTTCCCAGTCAATGAGTTTAGGATGGATTAATGGAATGAGGTCATCAGATTCATTTGGGTTGATGGATGTAAGGGTTTGGACAGCCATTTCATCATAGTTGTTGTTGGTATCGTCAAGGTCAATGATGGTACTTTCTTCAAGATCGTCTATCTCACTCGAGGTCTAGTCGTCCCCACTTGAATCATCAATATTTAGTGACACTGCTACGATTGGTCTAGACCCAGAGCCTTGGCCCTCCTCATGTGTAGGTGTATATTGTTGGATGACATCAATATGAATATCTGTGAAAGATACATTGGAACATGAATCCTATTCATATTCATTTGAATCTGTCTCAGAGCTATTTCTAAGTTGAAGAATTCTTTCTACCACCTTCTTTTCTAGTTCTTGTTTTTATTCATTAGTGTATCCTAGTCCCGACTTCTCCTTTGAGTGGAGAGTGAGGGGTGTAATAGGCTCTTTGATTCCATCCTTTCTTAATCCAACAGGTCCTTGTCTTTCATATCCCATTTTTTCTAAAATAGCTTTTCCTTTTCCATATTTATCAGTGTTAATATTGATATTTTTTATGCTGATATCTGATGTAGAGGGTTCCTCATCTTTATATAGCCAATCCATGATCACTTTTCTATCTGATTCATCCTCTATTGTACCTTTCTTGACAAACCTTTCCTCAAGAGCTGTGACTGGTAATGATGTTTGAGATTTGATCATAGATGGTTGACCATATGTCCTAGGAGATGGCATTAACTGTGATAGGCTAAGCGATTTCTCCATATAATATGTTCCCATTCCCTTGTCCATCAGTTGAACTTGCTCTTGGAACTTTTGTGATAAAGAAGTTTGTTGATCTGGATTATCTATTGATTAAGTTTCAACAGGACTTGTCTCTTTTTCTTTACCCTTCTTCTCTACCCACTTGGTAGTGATACTTGGACTTTGGATGATTTTGAACATGATGCTTCCCTATTGTGTGGTACAAAGGTATCTTGAGAGATCCTAAGGGTGTCACAATGTTGAGGATGATTGTAATCAGCAGATATAGTCACCTCTCGTCCATTTATTGGAAACTTCAAACATTGATGATATGTCGAAGGTACAACCTGCATTTCATGGATCCATGGTCATCCTAAGAGAATGTTGTATGTTAGCTCTTTCTCCAACACTTGACATGCTATATGTTTCATCATTGGCCCCACTTGAATGGGTAGCACAATCAAGCCTTTAGACGATCTTTCTTCCTCATCATATGCTTTGATATTCATTTTTCTTCGACCATCAATAGCATCATCTGAATACCCTACTGCACGGATTAACTCAAGAGTGCAAATGTTCAGACCAGCTCCCCCATCTATTAAGACTCTCTTGACGCGATGATTGTGGATTAAGACTTCAATATGGAGTGCAGTATTATGGGGATGGTTTAGTGAGATATCATCCTATTCAGAAAATGATAGACAATGTGGGGTAGTCAAATGTCCCACCTAGCTTGGAACTGACAAACATCTAGATTCTTTGGTACCATAGTGGCAACTAAAGCTTGTTCTAGAACCTCCTTATGTGATGGTGATATTTTAAAGATTTCTAGTATCGATATTTGTGCAGGAATGTTTTGCAGTTGATCGATGATGTTATAATGAGATGGAGGTGGAACTGCATGTGTAGACCCAAATCCCTTTAACATGACCTTGGCTTTCCCCCTAGGTATCACATTTGTTGGTTGATGTTCTTGACGGTCTCTGATTTTTAAGACATTTATTTGATTATCAGAGTTTTGTATGCTCGGGAGCAAGTCCAAAGGGGTAGTGTTGTTGATTTTGAGTTCGTCAATGTTGTGATTAACTGTATGATCACTCTCTATTCCAGATAGAAAAAGGATTGTTGTGTCAAAGACATGGTTGACATTCTTCCCTTTGTTGTTTGAAGATGATGGTGCTCCTTTGTCATAGTTTGGCAAAGGGTCCTTGAAAGCTGAATGATCGTTATTGTTTTGGGGTGTTTCCACATATGCTTTATTTTTGTCGATTAAATCTTGTATTGCATGCTTCAACTCCATACAATTGTTTGGCCTAAAGGTGCGAACCTACACCAATTTGATGGTTTCTGATATGACTGTGTCTTTAGAATCTCGTTGTTTTGTATGACATTTGACTTGACAATTTGATCATTGTTTTGATTCTTTGATGTAGATGTTGTCAAGTAAAAAACTGGTTTGAAATTTTGGGAATCATTTGGTGTTTCATTCATAGATGTGTTTTGATTCTTTTGCCAAAATTTTGGCTTATCATTGCTTGCGTATTGATTGGAGGAGTTATTTGTGTTACTCATTTTATCGTTGAAATGTTTGATAACTCCTCTTTTGACTAATGCTTCCTCAATTTTAAGACCATTTTCTATGACTTTTTTGAGTGTGGGAGGACATTGTAATTCAAGCCTATAACTCATTTCCTCCATTAAGTTGTCAATGAATAACTCCATATTTTTTTCCTCAGGAATGGATCGAGGATATCTACCGAACAATCGTCACCATCTTTGTAGAAAAGACAAGAACGTTTCCCCTTTTTTTGCTTTAAGTTATAAAGATCCTTTATTGTAACATCGTGTTGGATGTTAAAGGAATATTGGGAAATGAACCTATTGACAAGTTCCTCAAAAGTTCTGATACCTAGTTGTAGTTTTGAAAACCACTCCATACATGATCCTCCCAAGCTCCTTGGGAATAATCTCATTAAATAAGTTTCCTCTTGGGAAAACTCAAGGCTCATTGTTTTGAATTCCCTGATATGATCTATCGGATATGTTCATCCATTGTACTTTTCATACTTTGGGATCTCATAGTGTCTAGGAAAAGGAATCAGACCGACTATTGCATTGAAAGGATAAGCAAAAATGTCCTGTATCGCATATCTTTTGGTACTCCCTTTCATCATATCCTGTATCTGTTGTTGTAATAGTTGCATTTGAGATGTCAAAGCACCAACTGGATCTATTGTTTGTGTACGTTGTAGAATTTTAGTCTCACTTGTTCCAGGTGCTTCCTTCAGATGATTCATGTTGAATTCCTTGGGAAGTTTGGCACCTGATTCAGCCAACACCAAAAGATACTTCTCCATGTCTTGTTCTAAAATCTTCTCCATAAACTTATGGAACTTGGGATCTTGTTGAGCTATTTGAATATCCTCCGGAGTTATTTGATTCTTATCATTTTGGTTCAGATTATTCCAAGGATTTTCCTCTGCCATTGTTCGGGATGTTTCAAGTTCTTTCTCTAAGAGTCTCTGCTTTTGGGACCTAGTGAAGATTGGCATACAAATTTTTACCCTTTCTTCAAAAATGTTGATCTTCTATGCTAGGAAAATGTCAATTTGAACTTTTAACAAAGTTGAATAAGATGACTGATCTTATTGATGAGACTATGTTAAAAATTTGATTACTCTACTTGGTTTTGTGATGAAGGATGATATCATCCTGATGATGAAACTTTAGTGTAGTAATCGATTGTGTATTTGATTTTGACACTTGTGATTTGCAAGATCTTGTTTCAGTTGATAAGATTGGAAATTTGTATAAACTTATCTATTTTCAATCTCTAGACAATGATTTTGATAAAAAGAAACTTGGTTCTGATGAAAACTGTGGATAGAATGACAGAATGACTAACTGGTAAAAAATTTGAACTCTTTGTTTTGAAAGCGCTAAAACAGAGGACAGAGGCGCTATTTCACTGAAGCGCTAGAACAGAGTTTCGAAGTGCTGAAACAGGTGACATAAGCGCTATCTTTATAGAAATGCTAAAACAATGCATGAAAGTGTTGTAGAAAGTGATAGAAGCACTATCTTGACAAAAGCCCTGAAATAGTGCCCGAAAGTGCTGGAAAATATGATGAAAGCATCATTTTTATGAAAGCACTAAAATATAGATTGTAAGTGTTGAAACAGTGCCCGAAAGTGCTATTTCATAGAAGCGCTAAAACAATGACCTAAAGCGCTGAAACAGGTTTCTGGAGTGCTAAAAATAGGACTTTAATACTCTCTATTGTAAAATCTGATATGGCCTTGTGGCATAATGTATCATTGATTGTGGAAGATAAGAATGATGTATACGCTGACTACGGTTGTGATACTGAGTGAGAGCTCTTCTTTGGAAGAAGGCTCATGAATAGAGTGGTTCTACTACATAATCTAAAGTGTGACCCCTAGCAAAATCGTGATATTTGTGGATGAATGTTCTATGTTGTAAAAATATTTTCCGATTTTGATATAGAAAACGTTGTTTTCTCAATTTATCTCGATAACCGAAAGGTTTCTTGGGTTTTGTGATTTTGATTTTTCTCTTGAAAAAAGTGGTGGACTTCCACTTTCATAGCATGGATTTTTTTATTTAACTTGACTTTTCTATTTTCAGGATGATCTTTAGTCAGATTTTAATGAATTTGTGAGAACACAGCAAGCAATTGTGAATAATTGTTTTAACTGAATATATTGTGTATGTTCAAGAATAATGAATGATTCTTATTGATATTGACGGGTTGCTTTGACAATTGTATACAAATCAAACAGACTCACACTTAAGGAAAAATAGGTCATCATTATACTCAGAGCCCACATCTTGAATTGTGTTGATGCGCACAGTCTTGTCACCCCCTAGAGGGCGCCCATGTTTTTGTCGTTTCCAAGAACCTACTCAGAGTTGGATTTCTTGTCCTCTGAGCAAACGGTCCGTGGCAATTATATGGTGAGTGTCTTGGGGGCAGATTCTTCCCTTCCCTTGCATCATGGTATGACAATGTATGGATACTGACTTGGCGGTATACTACTCTATAGTTCGTAGATAGGGCTTCCATACGGTGCGATAATTGATAAACTCCATCAGGAGACCTCCCAATCTTCAGAACAAATATTTTGGAGATGGTTATCTTTCTCATTACCGTCAAGTTGGAATTTCATCAACAACTTGCATTTTTATTATAGTTGGTTGGAATCCTTGGCTTTAGGTGTTCCCAATTAGGTCGTTCCTGTAGGTGAGTACTTTTTCCCACTATGGCAGGCCTTCTAAAGGATTTAATAAATCATAAATAGAATGAAGTAAAAGTGAATTTGATGCTTTGGTCACCCAGTTAAGGGGAGAGCATAAGCCTAATCACCATAAGCACAACATACAAGTTGTTATGTTTTAAGCCCAAAAATAAATTTTCTAATCTATGTGAAGGTGTTGCTTCACATAAATCATGTTTGTTCTTTTTAACTTGTACTGACAAAATGTGATGACTATCCGAGGATTGATAAATTTTCTTTTAAGGAAACAAAAAGTGGCTACCCTAGGATTGATATATTTTAGAAACCAAGAAATGACTATCCTAGGATTGATAAATTTTAGAAAACCAGAAGTGGCTATCCTAGGATTGATAAATTTTAGTTCAACTATGAAAAATTTAAAATCTAGCCATGGCCGCGTTGGATCCAGACTGAAATTACAAAAGCTCTAGAATAGTCCACCGAAGCACTATAACTCTTACCTAATGCGCTAAAACACGAAAGTGCCGAAACAGGACACCGAAGCGCCGAAGTTTTCCATGGAAGCGCTAAATCACCAATGCGCTGAAACAGTTGATTGAAGTGCTAAAGTTGAAAGTGCTGAAATTTTTTATGGATGCATTGTAGTAACACGGAAGCACCAAAATATAGCACGAAAGTGTTGTATTTTTCCACGGAAGTGCTATAGTATTTGACAAAAGCGCTAAAAGAAAACACCCCAGGAACCTGCATGACACTCTCTAGAAAAAATTATAAAATTGGGGTTAAGGCCCCATGGCGGGCACCAAATTGTAGGCATGGATAAGGTGTAAAGCACAAAACACACTTCTTAATAAGACATTATATCAAAGACAAAGCTGAATGAATCAGATCAAAGCAATAATCTATTGAATGCATCATATTGGTCTCTATCTCCAAAGATTTATTAAACCACTATTGCTCTCAGATCATGAGTACACTATGATTGTTAAAATGACTATTCAAAGAATGAGATGGATGCTAATACAATGATATGGAGCTAAATGTGATAAAACTAGATGATAAATAAACTAAACTAGCATGAATTGACATGAAACAGATAAATGTAGCTACAGGAGGCAGCCATGATATGAAAGCTTGATTGCTTGAATGCTTGATGCTTGATGCTTGAATTCCTGTAGAGTAAGAGTGCATAAGTTAGATTATCTGGATCCTTTTTCTTGGTTCAATGAGGTTGTATTTATAGAATTCCTGGCTGTAGAAATGCATAGGGAAGACATTAAGAGGCTTGGATTCAATCTGGAGGATTGAATGGTGAGAGATGGAGGAGATTGAGAGAAATTTGGAGATTGTCTCTACCCATGAAAACACCAGGCAAGAGAAGAGGAAAGATTGATGGAGGATTGAGAGAAGAATTTGGAATTTGTCTCCAATTTTTCTCCAAAACTTCCCATGAAGTTTCAAAGCATTAAGTGTGACATATTTTAGACATAAATTAGACATAGGATATCTAATTCATTTTTGAGGAGATATAGATGGAATATTCCTTATGCTTTAATTCAAATATTTTGATTTATTTAAATTAGCAAAAGAGAGATAAATAATTTAATAAAACGACCTATAGAAGTTGTTTATTAAATTAGACAAAAGAATATGGCAATTAATCAATAAAGTGTTTAATCTTTATTTAATTAATTTAAGATCGATGTAATAGAATAAAATAGGGATTTGATAATTAAATCAAACAAAATATTTAATTTTGATTATTTAATTAAGATGAATATAAATGTGAACTATATAAATAAATATTTCTATTTATTCAAACAGTAGAGGAAATTAGGATAATTAATCAAATAATTTGTATTTAATTAATCGGATGCTCCAGACCATTTTTAGGTGTATATACAAAGTAATAGGCTAGTCATGTTAGATCTATTTCCACAAGTGAATTGTATATTTACCAAGCCCTTTAATAGTGATTACTTTGACATATTAGATGAAGCCCTTGGGGATTTCATCTCATGTAGATCATCCACTAAGGCTTCTAACGTTCCAAAAAGTGCAATCATTGATACTCATGATGACCATAGTAGCTTCTAATGGTGAGAATATTTTAGTGCAAGAAATTAACACATTTCTTAATATTACTTTGCCTAATCTTCATTCACCTCCTAACATCTTCCCTACCTACAATAACACTTTGGTGCAAGAGGATTCAATCATGGATAATCATGACAATCATAGTTGATCTCCTCCTAATACCTCACCCACTTGTGAAGAAGGTATCATGGTGTTAGAGGATCAAATTGTTGACTTTAATGAGAATATTGTTTTCCTCACTCCAAATACTTCTCCTACTTGGGAATATATTGTGGCACAGGAGGATGAAAGCATTGATACATTTCTCTCAACAAAAAGTAAGATGGATGGCATAGACGAAGATGCTAAGTTCACATTAGAACCCCTCAATAGAAGGTCGTCAACAAGTAGATAAATCAATTGAGGTTATGAATGCACAAGTAAAAATTAATGAACCTCCTAAACCACCTCCCATTATTAGACCTCCATTACCTCTAGGTGCTATCTTAAAATTTGCAAGGAAACTCACTAGTAACAATGTTTCACAGCAACCAATTTATCACACAATCGCTCAAGCATATAACATTCCTCAACATAGTGGTAAAGAGTATGATCTTGTTGAGAAACTTCATCATACTCTAGTAAACATCTCTCTTTGGGATTTGATTAAAACATCACCTACATACAATAGGATTCTCTAAGAGGTGTAGAAGACTGATTTCCAATCTTATATTAAAATAAATGATGTAGCTACCTCATTTTATTGTATACAAGTGACAAATTCAGATATCACATTCCCTCAACATTAATTACCCTCGCTTGAGATCCAAAATAAACATGAGGCCCCAGTGATAAAGTTGATCATTAATGAAACTGCAATTAGGTGCACTCTCATAGATAATGGAGTGGGACTTAATATTTGTAGCATTGATCTCCTAGATAAAATTAATGTGGAAAATAAGCTTATTCAACTCAATGATGTTAATATTCATGGATTTGATGATTCTAATAAGAAACCATTAGGAATGATCATATTACCCATTTAGGTTGGACTTGCAGTTTTGTCTAAACTTGTTTGTATCATGCCAAGACCTCTTTCATACAACCTTCTCTTAGGGAGACAATGTATTCATGCCATGAAAGGAGTTTCATCTACTATTCACCGTGTGATGAAATTTGAATATAACAAAAAGATATACCTAATTAAAGAAGATGAACAAAGTTATAATTCACAAGTTCAACATGACCATGACACTTCCAACTCTCTTAATAATTTGATTCCAACTTCAAAAGTAGAACCTATACAAGTTTATAGTAATCCTAATTATCTTTCACCTACAATAAAACTCTTAGATGATGATTGGGGGTTATTAGATTTTAAACCTTGTTTCAGAGAGGGGTCTCAAATCTCACCCTCAAATTCCAAAGAGTCAAACACAAATGGTCATCTTCAAACACATTTTTTGGGGATGATTGTGGGTCATTAGATTTTATACCCTCCTTTATAGGAGAATACAAAATCTCATAATCTAAACCAAAATAGCCTTGTGTTTAATTTTATCAACTTGGTTCCATGTCATTAACATCACCCCATGGTGGTGATGGGGGCTCTTCAACTCCCATCCCTCATGAGGGGAAGATACCCAACTTTACAAAACTTAAAAAGGGTTTGTGTGCTTGTGAAGAATCCAATCCTTCTCATAACCATACAATCTCTTCATTTGAGTTGGAAGCATGTTATGGTATTGGATACAAAATCCTTTCTAAACATGGATATAACAAAAAAATGGAACAAAATATTATAAATCAAGTGAATTCTATACCGTACTTTTCCAAGTAGGGTCTAGGTTTCCAACCTTTAACTTTATCTTCGTCTAATACCTTATCATCTACTATGTGTATGACATCTTGTACCGAGAAAGAAATGTCCCCTATTATTGATCAACATTCTATCTAGTTGAGGCTTCTCAAAGCCCACTTGATTACTCTTCCTCCAAGAACATGAAATAAATTTCAAACAAAAGATCATTTTTTGCATATCATTGAGTGCATGGTTATTCTACCAATGAATGTAAGGCCTTCAGTAACAAAATTCAACATCTTAAGGATTTTAGTGCTCTTCCTTGTGTTGTTGCTTCTAATTCCTGTAATAAATAATGATTTTAATTCTATCATGTTGCTCATCACTATGTGGCATTAGTATCTTTATGTGTTTTTCTCATTTCCATTCATGGTGGTACAATATTAAGTGTAACCATATTTATCTTGGCAGCAACATGATATTCCTTGGTGTGGTTTTCCTTGTCTCTATGATTGGGGGATAATGATAACTAGTTTTGGGAGGCATTAATTTTTTCAAGGATCCCCTCTTCCCCTCTTTCTCCTTAAAATACCAACGTAGCAAGTATGTTGACATTTTAAGGGGGGCATATAGTCCCCACTCATTGTTTAAATGTTCCCTTCTTATTGATTATAGCATACATCTCCTAGGAAGTGCGACCTTTTTGTTCAAAGTGTGGCTTTCTTTATATATGTGATGTGGCTTCTTTGTGGTGACATTTGGATTGTGACCTTTCTTGGCATATGATTTTCTCCTTCGTGGAAATTCTATGGCTAGTGTTCCCGAAGGTATGATCTTTTATTCCTCAACTACTCTTCTCTTGGTGGTAATATCAATTGTGATGTTCCCTAAGGGGTGACCTTTCATGCATTAAGTAAAACTAGGTTTTGATTATCTTGAATATTTACCTTTGTTTTAAATTTAAACCTTGTCATTTTATTCTATGAGTGTCTAGCATAATTCAACTTACTATCCTTGTGACGAATTGATCATTTTGTGGCACCTTATCAAAGTTATCAAGGAGTGTAAATTTTTGTATGGTTGATGTATAGGAACACACCTGCAGACCTGGTGCGTATGTCCCATCTACAACTTCTTTTTATGGGTACACACCTTGTAGACCTAGTGTGTGTTTCTCATTTTTCCTTTGGGGATCACCTAGTGTATACTAGACTACACTAGCCCTTGTGAGCATATTTTACGGACATGGAATAATACAAATTTCTATTCCATCCTTTTCTTCTTTTTCCTTTTTTTGTATTTTCTTTAACATTGTATGCCTATGAATCTTGTCTTACTACACATATCTTACATGCACGTGTGTCCTTTGTGCTTATTTTTGTTTGTCATGGGATCTTGGATTCCGGGGGCTTGATCGTCGTCCTTGATCTTTGTCATCCTATCTTTCTAACATTTGTCCACTCAGACTCCTCTTGACACATATTTTTCTACTTTAGTGTGATTCTAAGGGTAAGTTAATACTCTCACTAATGTGGGGGCTAAATTTAGTGTAGAAAATTGTATACCTTTACAATTTCACACTATGTTTGGGCCCCTCAATTTAATGGACTTAATTAAGATTCTAATTTTCTAAATTATGCATTCCAAAGCCTTATTTTTATTATTTTCCAAAATGGGGACCAACATTTAATTAATGAATTTATTATTTTAATTGTCATGGATCATGAGTGTCCTAGACTTATAGGCTAGGACCCATTCGCCCATGGGAAAATGGGTCCCCTTTAATTCCTAAGACCCATTTCAAATTATATTTTTGATGGTATTTTAATGATTCAAATTCAACCTGCAATTGTTGGTTTTTGACATCTAACTTTTGGGGAATTAGATAAACACCTATAAATACATAGTCTTTTTATCATTTGAAATCTAAGGACCAAGAAGCAATTTCATGAGAGAAAATATTATTGTTAAGAGAATTCAAGAGAAAAAATATAAGTCATTTGTAGCAACAATCAAGATCCTAATATCATGTCCAAGTCTATGTGTGTTCACACCATCTTGTGAAGGCTAATGGGTAAAAATACAAAGTTGTGTCACACTTTTAGCCAACTTATCAACATGAGTGAATTTTAGTATTTATAACTAAAAACCAATTTTGGTCAAACATATGATCTAGTAAGATTCATTCTAGATAAGTTCAATATGTCCACAACTTTTCCAACTAAAATTATTGACTAAATGCATATGTAGAACCCCTTTGAGGCCAATTTACTAAAAAAAATGAAATTATTAGAAAAATTTAATGTTTCAACAACTCCTACTCATATAAATAACATTTAAAAAAAATATAAAACTACCCTTTTGTAGATCCATACGTGTAGTTTTCAAATATATAGTTATTTTAATAGTTCAATTATTATTTATATTTATTTTTTATTTTTTCTAAAAGTAGGTTATCAACACAAAATTATTAGGTTGATTACCATGTCAAAAAAAATACTAAAACTTATTAAGATATATATATATATATATATATATATATATATATATATATATAATTTTACATAAATATTTAATATAAAAGTTGGCATTGAGTGGAAATAGTCGATTTTTAATACACGTACATTAGAATATTTATTTAAATATATATATATATATATATATTAAAATTGAAAAAAATAATATACATTCCCTAAAGTCTCAAGTTATAAATATACAAAAAAAGTTTGAAAGAAAAAAAAGAAAATTTACTATATAAATCTTGACGTCTCATGTAACCTCATTTTTCAACATTTTATTAGCAACTAAACTATAGTGTTAATTTATAAAAAAAAATTATTTTTAAATAATTTTTTAATTTTATCAAAAAAATACAAACATAAAATATACTAAAAAATAAACATTTTATTAATTTACAACATTTCAAATTCAAAACATATATGCCACTTTCTAGTGATTCAAGTTTAAAATTTAGATCAGTGTTGGCTATTTCTTTTATAAAAGTGTCACACAACTTTGTACTTTTAACCTAATTTGCATTATTGATCCTAAAGCATCCAAGCATCTCAAGTATCCAAATCAATCAAGCAAAGCAAGATCAAGTTCCTTGGAGAGATGTGTTTGACTTCAATAGTCTAAGGGAATCCATTGAAGGGTGGTGAATTATAGCAAGCATTGTTCATTCATCATTTCCTTCCCTTTTTATTATCTTTCTATCAAGGTTTAATTACCAAACTAGGGTTTGTCCAAGGAAAACCTCCATACAAACAAATAAAACATTTTTCTCCCTCTTTGTGTATGTGTAGGTTACAGGTTGAAGGAGTGGAAAGATCTTGAAGAAGAAATTTTGCATCATTGTATTTGTTGTCATCATTCTTGCTAAGACACGAAAACTAGGTTGCAAAATTTGTTTTTGACTTTTTGACAGTGGGAGTTTTGGTAAACAGAAGCTCAAATCTTGTACTAGAGGACCACAAAAGTTGGTCAAAACCCCTGTACAAAGACCTATCTTCCCATGGGAGAATTAGTACTTGTAAGAACCTTAGAACAAAAGTTTCTAAGCACATTTGATGTCCTCTACACTTCCAAGATCCATTGGTAAATTGTTGTCTTCATTTGTCAATTTTTTTGATCTTGTATTTTTAATATTAGGGCATATAGGATCATTTGTCTAATCATTCTAAAATATTTCCAATCCATTCCAATCCCCCAATGGATGTATATCTAAGTCTGATTGGCTCACCTTCAGGTTTGAAATTCAATCTCTTGCACCTTGTGATTTACATCTTAATGAAATTTATAAAAATGTGGAAATGGCCCTAAGTTATGGACACTAATCTTAGAGTCGCCACATTTTATATGTTTCAATATGAAATTACCATAGTCCATGATATCAATATATTAATATTTATAGATTTTAAATGTGTAATATTTTTTATCATTAAAATTTTAGATCATACTCTGAAATCCATCATTAGATTGAATTTGTTGGAAACAAGCTACACTGAGAGGGGGGGTGAATCAGTGTTGTACAAAAATTAACTTTATTAATTTGTATCTTCAAAACACTTGAAAACATTCAACCAAAATGCATGAACATGAAGCAAAAAATCACAACACCATAACACAAGGATTTTTACGTGGAAACCCTATTAGGGGAAAAACCATGGTGGATGGCCAATCCACAATATGATCTGAGTATACTCAAAATGAAGTTTATAATATGGGGAATGCACTTGCATTCAGGCACACTACCTAGGCACACTACCTAGAGCTCACTGCTGAAAATATGAAGACTCGCTACCTTACAAAATGTTCAAATTAAATCTATAGACATCTAAATTTGACCACTTCCACATGGCCAAAATCGTCTACTCTATTCATCTATTTCATTAATAGTGATTATAAATTTTATCTAATCATTATTTCATTTTCCGCCTAAGGTTCCTAAAGTATGTAATTGAATAATTAAATACTTTACCTTGCACCTTTTCTTCTCGAATTAAATAAATAAGACAATTTATTTAATTTAGTCATTTGACCTATTTGGATTAAAACCAATTTTTAATCCCTCTTTTTCTCTCTCTTTGTCACATTCTCCATAATCCTCTTTTAATCTGGATTAAATTAACTAATCCATGATTAGGATTTGCACCACTTAATCAAGATTAGTGTCACATCCTCCATAGCCTCCGACTTGCCTCTAATCTCTCATTAATTATCCTAATCTTGTGTTTTCACAACCTTAATCAAAGTCATTAGCCACATTTAGCATACCTTTTTTAGTCAACCTCTCCACTTTCCTTTCTTGGCCTTGACTCTCTTTCCCATATGAATTTTTAATTCACATTTATTCACCCAAGGCTCCTCTCTTCCCCATGTGAATTTTTAATTCACTTTTATCCTTCCAAGGTTTACCCTATCCCCATGCAAGTTCTAGAAGACTTGACTTGTCATTTTACATGTTCCAAGGACTTCTAGAACTTTTGACTTGTCACATCACTCATATGTGGCAAATCCCCATATTTTTGGAAACCCTCTCTTATCCATTAGACTCTCTCAAGCATGTGAATTTTTAATTCACATTTATTTCTCCAACCACTTTCCCATTTCCCATGGAGATTTTTCAGAAATTCTAAAATTCCTCAAATGTCTTTTTCATTCTCATTTGGGGACAAGGATTTCCTTTTTGATGAAATCTTCTCATCCCCCAAGGTACCTACAAGGTACTTGTCCTTCATCCACATCATGCACCTCTCTTCCACCTCATTTCCACATCATACCACCCTAGGCCATCTAACATTCCACATGTCAAGATGTGAGGGCTTGTGAGTCCTCAACTCACCATAGGCCTCCATCTTGACCTTGTTGGCTTAATCTCAACCGTTGAATTCTCTAGAGAATTAAAATTGTTCTATAAATACCCCCTTCTTTCTCTCATTTAAAAAATCAATCTTTTGCTATCAAAACTCTTGCAAATTCTCCATTTGAGCTTATCTTGTCTTTACCATAGTATTTTGAGTTCACCATTACCATGTCTTCACTCATCTTGCATATCACTTTGCATATTTGATTTAACTTGCCATCCAAAGAGCACACAAAACATCCAAAGATCAAGGGCCAACCAAGGAATAAGCAACACAAAAGAGGTATAATCACTTATCCATTTGTTATCTTACTTCTTTGCAATTTCTTTCCTTAGGCTAATCTTGAGGTGTACTCTTTATGTTATTTCTTTTATTGCATTAATAGTTTGTTTAGCATATCATAATAGGACTTAACATTTTAGGGATCACAAAATATATCTGAGTGATTGAACTGAGATATTAGGATCTGCATATGCTTGATTACAGTTCTGGTTAGGCTCAACAATCAATCTTCTATCCTTTTGATTGATTTTGCACTTTTGCTCTGCTTTGCTCAAACTTGAATCACAAAATCCTTAATGCACAAGTGAAACTATGCATAATCGCTCTTCTTCACTTCTCATATTTTTAATTCGCATCAACACACCTTCTTCATATCTCAAAATGATATGATCAATCACTTATATATATTTGTGATCAAGAATTTAATTGCAATATGTCAGCATCAATAGAACACAAAAATATTTACAATTGTCAGCCCAAAACATGAGTAATATATAATGCACATCCAAAACGGTCGACCACAACTTAGCTAGACCCAAAAAAAGATGCTCGAACACAAAGACATTTTAATAATTGCTTTCCAAACATCTGCAACATGTTATATCCATGAAGCTGGCCTCCATGCATTGATAAACAAGAAATTATTCAACCAGATCTTCAAACTCGCACACGAACCAAAATGAGCCACTAAGATTCAATAGAAGTAGAGATCATACACCAAACAACATTCCTTGAGATATATAACAAAAAATACAATAATAGAAAATATTCATAAGAATTGATGAACACAAAACTATTGGATGCTTTCTTCTTCCTTGACTATCTTCAATCTATTTGTCGGTATGATCAAATGATGATGTACGTATTTGATCATCGATTAGGGTTACCATCAATGACAACACCAAATGATATTGACAATGTCTCTTCCCAACAATTAACTCCCTTTGGAAAATATATGTAAAATATTTCTTCAACTGGATCAAATTTGTGTCCCAAACTCTTTTGAGACTATCCAAGATTGTTATGTGAACATAGACTAGGTAATATTGTGTCTTTGCAGACTCCAAGTTGGTTGGATCACTAACTGCCATAGCATCTTTACCTTCCTTTAGTGCACTTGACATTATCTCAATCTTCGGACCAACTAGGCCTCTAACTTCACATGCTTTCTCCACAAATTTGTCATTTTCATGCTTCAAGCTTTTTATCTTGTCAAGTAGAGATATTACCTGACCTTGTTGTGTTGCAACACCACCAGCTAAAGGATCAAATGCTTTAGAAATAGTAGTTAACTATTTTTCTAGATCCTTAACCTCCTTTTCATTTACCTCAGTAAGTTTTGACAAAGACATACATGAATTATAAATATTTCCACTTTCAGATGGAGCATTTTGAATGTTCTTCACACATGTGGCTAATAGAGTTTTATCCTTAGCAATCATCTCTTTCAGCCCACTAAACCATTTGGCATAAAATTATTTCTGCACTTTAATCATAGCTGATTTCTCAAGTGACTCAAAGTGAGTACTTACAAAGTTGATGAGCTTCTTTAGTTCACCAGAGGAGTAACCAAATAGATCTTTGACATGTGTAGGCATTATCTTCTCCAGAACTCTAGATGCAAGGTTTACAAGTTCACTGTCCTCAATGTGAGACCTCAACAATTCTTCTCTAGCCTTCGCCTGGGTGAATGATGCTACCTTCATTTTATGAATTGGAGACAAGGTGGATAGGTCAATATGACCTTCAATCAGTTCAGGATCAAATTCTCCCTACTATTCTATCGAAAATTTCTTCCCTGCCTCTATAGTGTCTCTTGCTTCAACTTGGACTTCCTTTACCTCAACTTTCTTCTCCTCAACCATAGCTGTACATTCTTACTTAACTTTTGGAATTTCAATTTTCTCATCCTTCTCAATAGATGTAATTTCAAGAGTCTCAATATCCATAGGTATTTTTGTATTATCCATATCAAGAGGAATCTGAATATCCTCAGTTGTATCAAGCTTGTATTCTTCTTCTTATCCTTCTAGACCAGATGAGACATCTTTATCATGAGTTTCTTTTGTGACAATGTCAATTCTATCATTTAACAAAATATTTCTCAAGATTTTCTTAGTTTCCTTTGTAACCTCATCATTCAGACCAATCATGGGCTTATTCACCCTTTTCTTGCTCTCAAATTCCTTTTTGGCTTTATTCAGGAGTGCCTACATATCTTCCATAAACATTACCAGACATAATTCTGCAAGGATTCTTTCTCTCATTTGCTCTTCTTCTATTCAAGCATTGACTCTCCTCATTTTCAAAATCTCATATAAACTTTTGGATAGACTAGGCATTACTTTAATAAGAACTTTATTGAAAATATTCAAATACTTGATTGTTGCCTCCTCAAGAGTTCTTTGAAAAAAATTGTCAAAGGTGTCATACCATTTGCAAATCATTTTAAGATTGGCATCTTTGACCAAATATTTTTCAACTTCTTCCACTGACATAACTGATTTGTCAATTTTTGATTTCTTCTTCGCTTTTACTTCTTCACCAGAGGATTTATCTTTTGAAACTGTGCCTGCCTTAGCACCTTGATGCTTGATTTATCTAACTCCTTCATCTGACTCTATATCTTCATCATCAGAGAATGCTACATAGACTCTTTTTCTTTTGTCTTTCATTCTTTTTCCATCCTTATTGGATGTCTTCATAGGAATTGGCTTGGCTGCAAGAGTGGATAGGGGTGCAAAGCTCCTTGTTGACCTAGTTTGGGAAAAGGGTGCTACCGGACTCACTGATTCAGTTTTTGCTACTTCAGCTTCTTCTCTTTTCCTTTTGGCTTCGCTTAATTTCAATGCAGACATGCCCATACTTTTTGCAAATATTTCTACTTCCTTTCTAACACCTCTGACTAAAACAGGCTTCTTGAGTTCACTGTGAACCTGTATATTCTTTTCTACATAAGTACCAAACCTCTCTTCTGTTGGATCCAGAGGCTTACTCAGTAAGTGTTGTGCATAAATTTCTAGAATGTGCTCTTCAACTTCATATCCCATAGGCATGATCCAGACTATTCTGGGATCAGTGGCTTCCATCATGCATTGATCAATATCTACCATAAAAAAAATTGTATCCTTATACTTCTCCACAATAAAAGTAGGAATTCTTTCTCTGGCCTACATCATACTCTAAAAACTTTTGAAATATCCCTAGATAGTAGCATTCTTCTTCTTGACATCTACAAATCTGTGAAAGAGATCTCTGGTCTAAGCGGATACTGGTTTATCTCTTTTCCAATGAATCTTTTTGAATCCTGGAACCTCATTCATGAAGTAAAAGAATAGGCATAATAGAAAGTTACCATACTTGAAGGAATTTTTCTTGTCTTTCTTGATCTTGCCAAGATTCTCCATTAGCTAACTCCTTAGCAACTCACATAGGTCATAGTTTTCATTTTCCTTTACCATCTAATAGGTTGCATAAATGGTTGTACCAAACACAGAGTTGTCTCGACTGGAATGATAAATTTTGGTACCCAATAACCATAAATTCAAATTTGACATATATATCATCAATTGTCATTTTCCTTATGTCATACTTAGAACTAGTTGCATCAGTGACCATTTGATTCTTCACTAATTTCAGAATTGGTAATCCATTGGAGGAACTTAAACTTGTAACAACACTTATAGCCTCTTTTGTTATCTTGAAGGGTATATTCAACCACATGAAATTGACTCAACATGTACCAAACCCATTCATTATCTTCAAAGATAGGAAATTTTACAATCTATGTAAATGTCTTCTCTTCTAGGGTTTTGAATTCCATCTTGACACATAAGTCTTCTCCAATTATATGATTTTTATATAGATTTAGTAGTTGATAGCTTCCTAACTCTTCAATGTTTGTGTGAATATATGCCCTAATATCTTCAGTGTTTAAAAATCTATGCGATACAGATGAAAATGCTCCTAACAGGTTTGTTTCGAAAGATTTGTAGGGATGCCATTTGAATTTGGGATGAGGTTTGTCCTTGACTTAAACTACCAAAGGAGTATTCATCTTCACTAATTCACAAATTCATAGGGTTTTTCTGATAAATACCTTTTTGTCAGATCGGAGTTTGTTTGCCCAAATGCCTTCACACTTGAACTTCACCTCAATCTTCCAAGGTTTTTCTTAGAGATCTACAAACTTCTTTTCTTCAAAGTGAAAAGTGATAAATGAAAGGTAGAAATGACTTTTTATCACTCGCACACCTAACCCTTTTTGTCGTAATAAATGTTTTTTACCCTAACTCATCTGAATACATGTAGACATGGAAAATTGACCAACACACTTGATCCTGATTAATAACATCATTTTGTCCTAAATCATACTCTCAACTTATCATCACTCTTCATCCATTAATTAAATATATTATTATTTATCTAATTAAGTCATCCTCCACTATTGATTAAATTAATCAATTTAATTTAACTAACCCTCATATCTCTCTAGTCATTTAAATAATTCATTTTATTTAAATTAAATATCTAAAAGTCTACTTATTAAATTTAATAAATTAAACCTTATTTGATTTAATCTAACATTATCCCCTTTAGTTAAATAAATCAAAACATTTATTTAAATAAACCCTTCCTCTCAATTTGATTTAAATTAATGCATAAATTGAAGTCTAAATTGTCACATCTCCTAATTCCTCATTGAATTAATTAACCCATGGTTAATTTAATCTTAATATATGTCGCATTCTCTAGAGAATGCAACTTGCACAATAAATCAATTACTTTGATTTATTAAATCTCCTATTTCCCTCACATGGCATAAAAGGGGAATATTCCCTCAAATTTGAATTCAAATTCAAGTGGGCTTGGTCCTTCCAACAAGGCATTTATTTCACCTTACAAGTCCTTTTGCCTTGAGCCAAGTGGCCATAACTCCATTTTCTTCCATCTCCAACAAGTCATTTCACTATTTTGAAATTCCACCTAATGTCATTTATTGGCACTTTGATCAAAATGTGCACAACCTTCAATCATTCACATCTTGACAAGTGGCACTTGGCCATTGGATGTTGAATGATCTCACATTGCTCAATTTCAATCTTTCTTCAAATTTGGAAATCTATAAATGAGAGACTCTTCATCTCATTCTGTCATCCACAAATTGAGTAAACTTACTATACTCAACTTCATTCTCAAGCACATCTATTTTCATACATTTCATCAAGATCTTAGCTAGTTTATGCAGATTTTTCATCATGGAGCTTGATTGAATCTTCATCAACGTGGATCACTCATCAACATTGCAACAAAGGAGTTGGGAAAGGACTAATTTCTACACATAATTGACACCAATTCCCCTATGGGATTGAGTGTTTACATGCTTAAATAGGATTTTAATTACTTTTTATGCGTTGTTCTTCATTTATTCCTATTTCGAGTATTGTAGATGAATCCCATGGGGAATCTTGATTCTCACTTGCATATGAGCTTACTAATGTGTTTGTTTCTTGTATTTGTGCAGGTCTAGGATTGGGGTTCACATTTTGGTGCTAGAAGGAGGGTTGAGTTGGAGAAATTCATCACGTTTTTCCAAAAATCTATGGTTTTTTGATATTTTTTTTTGTGCCTACAGAAAATTGCACCGCTCATTGTTTAGCGGCACCATATTGCACTGCTCTTAGTCAAGTGATGCTGTATCACACCACTCCATACTCCAAATTCCACCACTGGAGTCTTCCCGCCCAAAAATTCAAATTTCCAAACTACATCACTGGGTTGAAATAGCACCGCCTTTGCACTCTTTGTCCTACTATAGAGCACCGCTCTCAATTGTTAGCGGTGCTATATTGTGCCACTAGAGTTTCTAAACTCCGTCACATTTGCTAACTACACCACTAGGTGACAGTAAAATGTTCAAATTTAATTTTTTTTGACATGTGCATTTTTGTTTTCAACTTTGTGTACTATTAACCTCTTTGTTGTCTTTGTATCTCCTGGTTTTGATCATTTTGCAAGTTAGGTCAAGGAGGAAAGCAAGGTGGAAGGTTACATTATGACATCATTCTCATCTTATACCAAGTGTTTTTAAACACTTTAGTGTTGTTCAACACTCTTAGAGAATTCTTAATCTCTCTTAATAAATTTGTTATCTTTCACGATTTAGGGAACACTAAATTTCCTTTTGGGCCATAAAAAGAACAATACAATTTTTTTCAAATTTTGCAAACAAAGGGCTTAAAAATAACTTTAGAACAATTTACTAGATTTGGTTCAAGGTTTAACAATTGAACAAGGCAAATCCCACATTTGATTTGGTGCTATAGAAAGAATTCACTTTTGCTTTGTGGATTTAAAATGAATAAGTGTTGTTTTGTTTTGTAATTGTTTACTCAAAGTAATATCATCAAAAGGATGCATGCGCTTCTCTCGCACCTCACGACGATCTTGAGAATCAAAATCTCTTTTGGTGATCTTAGGTTGAGTAAAGTAATTACCTCCACATTTCATTTTGGGATTAAAATTGAACCAATCTTGTGAGTGTGAGCGTGGTATATTGCGAGTTTTCTCCCTTTATTTTTCAATAAAGGTCAATTGAACTACGGGATATGCTTGCTTACTTTTTTTTATCTTAGCGGGCTTGCGTTGTGGGAAAAAGTAATCACCCAAGGGAATGACCCAACCGGGAACACGCTAAAGCCAAGCGACTTCCATCCAAGATATAAGTGTGGATATTGGAACAAAGGCCAATATCATGAGGATTATTCTGATGAGAGGGGTAGCAATGGTCTCTCGACATACTAGATAGTCCCTCATGAATGAAATTCCCACATTAAAACCCCTTATATAGAAAATGCCAAAATCCTTAACTATTTGTTGATGTGAAAGGTTATGTCCTTTGAAGTCGCCCCACATATACATGTGGTTCTATTGTAGATATGAAAAGTATGCCATGGGAGATTCATGGGTACTGATGCTTGATTGACCTGAGAAGCGATTGCATTTAAGGGGGAGCCAGTGTGGTCAAACATTTAATCATCCACACTGAATATGCGCAGCTGGATTTATCCAAGTGGGAACCCAACAAATATTGTCTTTTCATCCTAGGGATTGTACATGTTCTCTAAATCAAAACACTTTCCTTGGATCTAAAAAAAAAAATATTGGGAAACAAACATTCACAAAAGCTTCAAAATTTCAAACCCTTTGGAGGAAACAAATACCCTTGACGAATCCATGCGCTCTTGCTTACCCTAGGGATTCTATCCTTAGAGGTTTCTAAGTGCTTGGGTTTAATCATAATTTGTATTTGTATACACCTAAAAATTGGTCTGGAGAATCCGATTAATTAAATACAAATTATTTGATTAATTATCCTAATTTCCTCTACTCATTGAATAAATAGAAATATTTATTTATTTAGTTCGCATTCACATTTGAATTCTTATGATATCTCATCTTAATTAAATAAACAAAATTAAATACTTTGTTTGATTTAATTATCATTTCCCTATTTTATTCTATCACATCAATCTTAAATTAATTAAATAAAGATTAAAACACTTTATTTATTAATTGCCATTTATTCTTCTGTTTAATTTAATAAACAACTTCTATAGTTCATTTTATTAAATTATTTATCCCTCTTTTGCTAATTTAAATAAATCAAAATATTTGAATAAAAGCATAAGGAATATTCCATCTATATTTTCTCAAAAATGAATTAGATATCCTATGTCTAATTTATGTCTAAAATATGTCAAAATTAATGCTTTGAAACTTCACAGGATGTTTTGGAGACAAATTGGAGACAAATTCCAAATTCTTCTCTCAATCCTCCTCCATCAATCTTTCCTCTTCTCTTGCCTGGTGTTTTCATGGGTAGAGACAATCACCGAAATTCTCTCAATCTCCTCCATCTTTCACCATTCAATCCTCCAAATTGAATCCAAGCCTCTCAATGCCACCCTATGCATTTCTACAACCAAGAAATCTATAAATAAAGCCTCATTGAACAAAGAAAAGGATCCAGAGAATCTAACTTATGCGCTCTTACTCTGCAGGAATTCAAGCATCAAGCATTCAGGCATCAAACATCCAGCATCCAGCAATCAATTTTTTATATCATGGTTGCCTCTTGTAGCTGCATTTATCTGTTTCCATGTCAATTCATGCTATTTTAGTTTCTTTATCATCTAGTATTATCACATTAAGCTCCATATCATTTCATTAGCATCCATCTCATTCTTCAGATAGTCATTTTAGCAGTCACATTGCTTACATGATCTGAGAGCCATAGTGATTTAATAAATCTTTGGAGATAGAGAGCAATATGACGCTTTCAGTAGATTATTGCTTTGAATTGATTCATTTAGCTTTGTCTTTGATATAATGTCATATTAAGAAGTGTTTTGTGCCTTCACGCCTTATTCACACTTACATTTTGGTGCCCACCATGGGGCATTAACCCCAATTTTATCATTTTTTCTGAAAAGTATCACGCAGGTTCCCGGCGTGTTTTGTTTTAGCGCTTTCTTCAAAAAATATAGCGCATCCATGGAAAAGTATAGTGCTTCCATGATTTGTTTCAATGCTTCCATATTACTACAGTGCATCCATAAAAAATTTCAGCGTTTTCAACTTTAGCGCTTCCATGACCTGTTTCAGCGCATCGATGATTTAGAGCTTCTGTGGTAAACTTCGGCGCTTTAGTGTCCTGTTTCGGAATTTTCGTGTTATAGAACATCAAGTAAAAGTTATAGCGCTTTGGTGGGCTGTTCTAGCACTTTTGTAAAATCAATCTAGATCCGATGTAGCCGTGGCCAGATTTTAATTTTTTTCACAGTTGGACTAAAATTTATCAATCCTAGGATAGTCACTTCTTGGTTTCTAAAATGTATCAATCCTAGGGTAGCCACTTTTTGTTTTCTTAAAAGAAAATTTATCAATCCTAGGATAGTCATTATATTTTTACAGTATAAGTTACAAAGAACAACATGATTTCTGTGAAGCAACACCTTCACATAGATTAGAAAATTTATTTTTGGGCTTTAAAATAGAACAACTTATATGCAGTGCTTGTGGTGATTAGGCTTATTCTCTCCCCTTAACTGGGTGATCAAAGTGCTAGATTCACTTTCACTTCATCCTATTTACGCTTTATTAAATCCTTTAGAAGGCCTACCATAGTGGGAAAAAGTACTCACCCTACGAGAACAACCTAAGTGGGAATGCCTAAAGCCAAGGATTCCAACCCACTATAATAAAAATGCAAGCTGTTGATGAAAGTCCAAATTGATGGTAGTGAGAAAGATAACCATCCCCAAAATCCTTGTTCTAAAGATTGGGAGGTCTCCTGAGGGATTTTATCAATTTCTGCACCGCACAGAAGCCCTATCTACGAACCATAGAGTAGTATCCCACCGAGTCAGTATCCATACATTATCATACTCATGGTGCAAGGGGAGGGAAGAATCTACCCCCAAGACACTCACCATATAATTTCCAAGGACCGTTTGCTCAGAGGACGAGAAATCCAACTCTGAGTACGCGCCTAGAAATGACAAAAACACGGGCGCCCTCTAGGGGGTGACAAGGTTGTGTGTGTCAATGCAATTCAAGATGTGTGTTGTGATTATAATGATGACCTATTTGTCCTTAAGTGTGAGTCTATCTGATTTGTGAACAATTGTCAAAGCAACCCATGACAATCAATAAGGACCATTCGTGGTTCTTGAACATACACGATCTATTTCATTTTTAAAAAATTATTCACAATTGCTTGTTGTGTTTTCACAAGTTCATTAAAATCAGATTAAAGATCATCTTGAAAACAACAAAGTCAAGTTAGATTAGAAAATCCATGCTTCGAAAGTGGAAGTCCACCACGTTTGTCAAGAGAAAAGTCAAAATCACAAAACCCAAGAAACCTTTCAGTTATCGAGATAAATTAAGAAGAGGGCATTTTCTATATCAAAATCGAAAACTCTTTTTACAACATAGAACATTCATCCACAGATATCATGATTTTGCTAGGGGTCACACTTTAGATTACGCAGTAGAACCACTCTATTCATGAGTCTTCTTCCAAAGGAGAACTCTCACACAGTATCACAACCATAGTCAACGGATACATCATTCTTATCTTCCACAATCCATTATACAGTATGCCACAAGGCCAGATCAAATTTTACAATAGAGAGTCTTAAAAGTCCTGTTTTTGGTGCTCTGGAAACCTGTTTCAGCGCTTCAGGTCACTGTTTTAGCGCTTCTGTGAAATAATGCTTTCGGGCACTATTTCAACACTTTTGAGAACTATTTTAGCGCTTCTGTTAAGATAGTGCTTTTGTCACCTATTTCAACACTTCGGGACTCTCTTCTAGCGTTTCTATGAAATAGTGCCTCTATCCTCTATTTTAGCGCTTTCAAAACAAAGAGTTCATAAATCTTACCAGTCAGTCAGTCTGTCATTTTATCCATAGTTTTTATCATAACCAAGTTTATTTTTTATTAGAATCACTATCTAGAGACTGAAAATAGATAGTTTTATACAAATTTCCAATCTTATCAACTAAAACAAGATCTTGTAAATCAAAAATGTCAAAATCAAATACACAATTGATTACTACAATGAAGTTTCATCATCAGGATACTATCATCCTTTATCATGAAACCAAGTATAGTAATCAAATTTTTAACATAGTCTCATCAATAAGATCAGTCATCTTATTCGACTTTGTTAAAAGTTCAATTGACATTTTCCCAGCATAGAAGATCAACATTTTAGAAGAAAGAGAAAAAATTTGTATGCCAATCTTCACTAGGTCCCAAAAGTAGAGACTCTTAGAGCAAGAACTTGAAACATCCCAAACAATGGCAAAAGAAAATCCTTAGAACAACCTGAACCAAAACAATAAAAATGTAATAACTTCGGAGGATATTCAAACAGCTCAACAAGATCCCAAGTTTCATAAATTTATGGAAAAGATCTTAGAACAAGATATGGAGAATTATCTTTTGATGTTGGCTGAATAGGTGCCAAACTTCCCAAGGACTTCAACGTAAATTGTCTAAAGGAAGCACTTGGAACAAGTGAGACTGAAATACTGCAACCTACACCAACAATAGATCCAGTTGCCGCTTTGAAATCTCAAATGCAAATGTTACAACAACAGATACAGGATATGACGAAAGGAAGTACCAAAAGATATGTGATATAGGACATTTTTCCTTATCCTTTCAACGCAATAGTCGGTCTGATACCTTTTCCTAGACACTGTGAGATTCCAATATATGATAAATACAATGGAAGAATAGATCCAATAGATCATATCAGGGAATTCAAAACAATGAGCCTCGAGTTGGCCCAAGAGGAAAATTTCTTAATGAGATTATTTCCAAGGAGCTTGGGAGGATCATGTATGGAGTGGTTTTCAAAACAACAACCAAGTATCAGAACTTTTGAGGAACTTGTCAATAGGTTCATTTCCCAGTATTCCTTTAACATCCAACACGATGTTACAATAAAGGATCTTTATAACCTAAAGCAAAATAAAGGGGAGATGTTCTTGTCTTTTCTACAAATATGGCGATGATTGTTCGCTAGATGTCCTCAATCCATTCCTGAGGAAGAAAAGATGGATTTGTTCATTGACAACTTGACGGAGGAAATCAGTTATAGACTTGAATTGCAATGTCCTCCCACATTTGAAAAGGTAATAGAAAATGGTCTTAAAATTGAGGAGGCATTAGTCAAAAGAGGAGTTATCAAACATTTCAATGATACAATGAATAACATAAATAACTCCTCCAATCAATACTCAAGCAGTGATAAGCCAAAATTTTGGCAAAAGAATCAAAACGCATCTACCAATGAAACAACAAATGATTCCCAAAATGTCAAATCGGTTTTCAACTTGATAGCATCTACATCAAAGAATCAAAACAATGATCAAATTTTTAAATCAAAGTTCATACAAAGCAATGGGATCATAAAAAAATAGTCATATTAGAAACCATCAAATCGGCGTAGGTTCACACCTTTAGGCCAAACGATAGAATCAAAAATGAAAGAATTAGTCTCTAGTGGCCTTATCACTGCATGGGAAGCCCGATTTTGGGATCCAAAGGTCAAACCACCATGGTGGAATGATGCAGATTACTGCAAATTCCATAATAAGAAAGGCCACAAAACCAATGATTGTATGGAGTTGAAGCACACAATACAAGATTTGATCGACAACAATAAAGCATATGCGGAAACACCCCAAAACAATAACGATCATTCGGCCTTCAAGGACCCTTTGCCAAACTATGACAAAGGAGCATCATCATCTTCAAACAATAAAGGGAAGAACATCAACCATGTCTTTGACACAACAATCCTTTGTCTATCTGGAATAGAGAGTGATCATACAGTTAGTCACAACATTGACGAACCCAAAATCAACAACACTACCCCTTTGAACTTGCTCCCAAACATAAAAAACTATGATAATCAAATCAATGTCTTAAAAATTAGAGACCGTCACAAACATCAACCAGAAAATGTACTGACTAGGGGGAAATCCAAGGTAGTGTTAAAGGGAGTTGGGTCTACATATGTAGTTCCACCTCCATCTCATTATAACATTGTTGATCAACTACAAAACATTCCTGCACAAATATCGATACTAGAACTCCTTAAATTATCACCATCACATAAGGAGGTTCTAGAACAAGCAGTAGTAGCCACTACGGTACCAAAGAATCTAGATGTTTTCTAGTTCCAAGCTATGGTGGGACATTTGACTACCCCACATTGTTTATCATTCGCTGAATAGGATGATATCTCACTAAACCATCCCCATAATACTGCACTCCATATTGAAGTCTTAATCCACAATCATCGAGTCAAGAGAGTCTTAATAGATGGGGGAGCTGGTCTGAACATTTACACTCTCAAGTTAATCCGTGCACTAGAGTGTTCAGATGATGCTATTGATGCCCAAAGAAAAATGACTATCAAAGCATATGATGAGGAAGAAAGATCGTCTAAAGGCTTGATTGTGCTACCCATTCAAGTGGGGCCAATGATGAAACATATAGCATGTCAAGTGTTGGAAAAAGAGTTAACATACAACATACTCTTAGGATAACCATGGATCCATGAAATACAGGCCGTGCCTTCAACATATCAGCAATGTTTAAAGTTCCCAATAAATGGACAAGAGGTGACTATATCTGTTGATTATAATCACCCCCAACATTTTGACACCCTTAGTGTTGATGGTGAAAATGACACAAACAACATTGAAACAAAATATTTCTACTCTATTTCTCCTGAAAAAGAAAGACAACATGTAGTAGCCTAACTCCCAAGGTCCTGGTAGTTGGTTCTCAACTATCTGGTGTCACTCAATCGGTTCATGCAACTGTAATATTCAAGGGGCCTGTGCTGGTAACAAAAGATTCAAGCAATGACACATTTTACCAAACTATTTTAGTAAATCGATGGGGTTTCAAACAAAAGAAAAAGATAGATCAAAGCGGTAAACCAGAAGTATGAATCAAATCTATCTAGCATCTAGACATATACCTTCAAATAATGAATGTTCTTCCAACTAGATGAAGAAAACCATAAAATGACACAATCGATAACATAATCTATACCACTGCATACATTTTAGGTGCTTAATTAACTTCACAATTACACATCACAAATATTTCAAGGATTTCAAAACAACACACATTCATTCATCACCAAGATTATAGATCAACAGACTTTAATAACTTCAATTCAATGATAATCCAATAAGATAATCCTTAAATTTGGTTTATTCTAATGACTTTCATCACATAAGAAACTAGCATGCTTCAGCACAATCACTAACATTCAGATAGATTATAACTTATTAGCCTTATCAAATAAAACAACTCAATTGTAATACCATATTGTGTAAAAACCTGTAATTCTATTAACTATAAAAAGATTAAGTACAAAGTATCTCTCTAATCACTACAAAATTCTATCTCCTAAATCAGGTAAGCCAATCTTATTCTCAATTAGCCGACCTTTACAATACGATACCCACATGGTATTTATAGATTATACAAAAAGTTCAAACTTCACTTCTATTTTAGGTTATCCACCTTTTTAGGAACAAAAACTTTCTTGGAAACTCAGATCGATTTGATCTTGAGTTCTTACATTAGACGTTCAGTTTAACTGGAGAATAGAAAAATAGAAGAAAAATATGTCATGTGCCTCAACTGTTAGTGCTGCATGCAACATGCAAAGAAGAAAAAGGTCATACATGCAGAAGATTTATGCATGTGAAGTTGGATCTGCAATGAACTCATCATAACTGGCGAAGACCTGCTGTAATGTATCTATTTCTGGCCCATCGACCTAGCTATCTTCAAATTTGATTCGATCCAATTCTACTGCAGCAAACTCCCTCATACCTTTTACCTTTTTCAATTATCTTCCAGCAGCTTTTATTTCTTCTTTGATATCCATTAACCTATCCAACATCAAATCTCCGTCATCATGTCCTTTCTACATCAGTCATCTGAATCTTTCATCCCATTTCTCTTTTATTTGACTCAAAGGCATGCCTTCTTTTGTAAATGCATTTACATCTACAATAATAGCAATGACCGCTTCCGTCTCTTCCAATTGCTCAGTCAAATTATTAATAGCCTCCTGGATCTCATCCTTATGTTTACACAAGAAGCCAATTCTAAAACAGAGTATATGAGAGGTTTTTCCATTAAAATCTTTATTCTCCTCCTCAAGTATGGACTATTCAAGAAGAGTAGCTAAAGGTAATGCATTAACCTTCTCCAATTTCTGATTGTATTCTTTATACTCTTCTTCTTGTTTCTCCAATGCTTCAATGTATTGATGCATCTATTTTATCAACTCTTCAGTGCCTTTGTAGGTCTCAAAACCCTCAACCAAAACTTCACCTACCTCTTTATTCAACTTGTCCATCCACCTATCTACCATCACCGCTTTGCCTCTTACCTACACCAAATCATCTACCTCATTTTTACTTAATAGAATAGGAGTCTCAATGGTCATTACTTGTTGTGATCTCAGAGAGGAGACACTTTTCAAGAATGAATGTAATTGATCTAATTGAGCCTTCAACTCATCTTTCTTCTATTTGTCCTTTATCATTCTTGACTTGGTTGTTGAAGCCACCACATCAATCAAGTTCATCTATTGATTCCTAGTGGGCCTTCCCAAGTTGATAGTACTCAACTGATAATCTGTTAGCTGCATGTCCCCTACCTCCTTTTCTGCTATTAGCATGGCACATTCAGCAACAATCTCTCCTTTATCTGTGAGTCGGGTAGAATGTAGAATTTTGGCCTTCTTTTTGGGCCTTTCTTGTTTGATCTCCTTCATCATATCCTCCCTATTGAGAGGTTGTGAAGGTGTTACTGCCCTTTTCTGCAAGTCTAGTTTCAACCATGTGGGTGCACACAGAGCAGTAGTCCTCATAGAAGAAGAAGAGGCAATAGTAGTATGAGGTGGCTGCACATTTACCTAAGGTTGAGAGTCAACCCTTAATTTTTCTTGTTGTTCTTGTAGTATATGCATTTGCACAAGCTTTTCAGCCTCTTCCCTATCCTTCTATTCTTGCCTTTTCTTATCATCCTCTTCTTTCCTCAACCTCTCTTCCTCCAACTAATTTCTCTCCACCTTTTCCTTTTCCAACCTTTCCTTTTCTAATTCTTCCTTCTCTATTCTTTCTCTTTCTAGAGCTTCCCTTTCCAATTCTCTTTTTCTAAGGCCTCTAGTCTTTCCCTTTCTAACCTTTTTGCCTCCAAAGCCTTAAGTTTTTCGGCCTTTGCTTCTTCTTCTTTCTTAACCAGCTCTTCGGCTTCTTTTTCCTTTTGTAATTGTTCTGCTCCTTCCTTTTGGCAAACTTCCTCTACAAGTTTCAACCTAGCAACCAAGAATTCCTTTTCCCTCTGGTTCCTTGCCTTCTCCTCCTCAAGGTCATGGATCTTTTGTATCAATTCCAACTTGTCATTCTCTTCTTTGACCTTGAGCTCATGTTCTTGTTGCTTTCTTTGTCTCTCTACTTCATCAGATGCTGCCTTAGCTTTACTTTGTCTAGTTCTTATTTGTTGTTGGTAAAGTATAGCATCAGCTTGTACCTTAGCATCAATTTCCTTTTGTTTCTCCATTGCTATCTTTGCATCAGAATTTATTTTTGCATCCTCAAATAGCTTCCATTGCTCTTCTTGTGTCAAAACCTACTCAATATCCTCCTCTAGAGGCATGTTTTCTTGCATATCTTTCTCTGACTCAGTTTCATCTGAATCCGTTCCAACCTCATGAATCTCCCTCTCCACTTCTTTTCCTTTTCCAGTTTCAGCCATGTTATGAAGAGCTCCCTCTTGAACTTCTCCTCTCTGCTATTTTGTAAGTGGGATTTGTGCGGAAGACTCACCTCATGTAGGTGTTGAAACAACAGATCCTACTGGAATATCCCCTTCTTGTGTTTCCTCTTCATCCCCTGCTGCTTCAAGTTCTATCTCATCAATGTTTGGAGGAAGGAATCCTAATGGCTCTTTGGGAGGTGTGTTTCTTTTGATCCTCCTGTATCCCTTACCCTTTTTAGGGGCTGGTTCTTAAGGAGTTTGGGTTCTTAGAACTAACCATTGCACACTTCTATCCAACATTGTCCTTCCGATCCGCTTAATATCAATGGTTTCTTCAGCATCCCAGTCAATTGGATCCAGGTTCTTGGTGCCAATATTTAAAGCGTCATAAGATGGATCCAACATAATTCCATCATCCACCAGTGTGTCAGGAATGTTCTCTTTAACACCATGTTCTGACATGAGTGAGATAGATAATATTTCATAATTCTTCTTTCTTAGATCATACTCATCTTGTCGATCACTCCAGAAATCTTCTAACAAATTGAAATGTTTGGTAAACACCAAAGGCAAGAAAGCATAAATCTTACCCTTCATATCAAAATACTTATGAGCTGTGTATAAACCCAATTTCAACTGTATCAATTCATTACAAATGACCTTTGCTCCTAGTAGATGTTGATAGCTATACTCTCCCAACTTCATGGGAAACTTATGACATCCAGTTTTATGTTTGATCCCAAACCAAGCATTAACTCCAAGAGCCTGATATACGAACTCCATTAGCACTATCCTGTTGTTGTAGCACCTTGGAAGAAAATATGGGTGGCCTTCAAAACCAGCCAACCTGGAGTATGTAAATTTGGGGTATTGAGTGTACCAACATCCCCATTCAGCAATGAATGCCATGGCTTCTTGACTCAACCAGTATCCTGCATCTCCATTCAATTGGTTGATGATCACATATAAAAATGCATCATTGACTCTTCTAAAATGAGTCTTAGCAACTTGAAGATACAATTGGTCATAGTGCTCCCATACCTTCTTTTTTCCATCCAAGGCTCCCATTATGCCTACTATGTTCAAACCTGGGAAAACACCCAATCTTGCTGCTGCATACACCACATAAGAAGTCATAAAGAAACACTTAGTGTTTCTGATGTTAGTCAGCTGATCATGGATAGAATTTGACACAATAATTGGCCAATCAAACTAATGGTCACCATGTAAGATTATTTGGATGAAAGGAAACATTCATTCCTTGAAGTGGAATGTATCCCTCTTCCCAAACACCCTGGACAACATCAGTTTTAAATTTGATAGTTCTTTCTTGAAATCTGCCCTCTTTGGTTGGTGTGCAAGCTTGGATAAAGATTTCTTTTCTGTCTTCAACCATTTTTTATTCAAATGAGACCTATTGGAGTCCTTATACTTACTATATTTCTTTAAGGCCTTTGCCTCATCCAAATGCACCAAGCTCTTAGGATCCAGGACATTAAATATACTTTGAAACATCTGACGAGTAAGATCAATGATCACCCTATTTTGTGAATCCATGCATAGTCTTGTAGCAGGATTGTAGGCACTGGCTACTGTTAAGATCAACTCCAGGCATAGGACTGATAAAGGGAACACAGTAATATGTGCCAAGCTGGAATCAACAATCCTTTGCATCCTTCCTGTTAGATTTTCTCGTTCTACGAAGGTTTCTCCATTTAACTCCTCAAAGTTGTATTGGCCCAAGTTCATATCAGTGATGTCTGACCAGTCTGATTCCACCTTTCTCACCTTCACAACTAGACTCCTGTGATTATACCTCAAGGTATAAGGAAGTTGTTTTGGCTTTAACTTCTTTGGTTTTGGTGCTACCTTTGATGTTCCTATAGGCTGGTTCCTTCAAGCAGCTTCCCCTAATGTTCCTGACATCTTTCAACTTTCCTACAAGCCAACCCTCTAATTAGATCTTTAAATATCATCACCAAAACATGCTTTGAAAACCATACCTTTCATATATGCACCGGAGGCAGAACCAGGCAGAAACACAACCTAAAAAAGTCTCTTTTACAATACTGTCAGACTCGGAGCCAAAACCGATATAGATATTTCACTAATAATGAACAGGCTTGGAGTCGAAATGGGGGAGGTGATCGGAACCGGGATCGGAATGAAAAACAGATTTGATTTTTCCTTAAGATTTTTATATTTTCATATTATATTTTTGTTTCGCCTCCACTTCCGACTAGGTCATTGTTATTTCGACAAAATACTTCTTTATTATATGCGGAGCCAGAAATGGGATGAACATGGAATCGATACCTTTTCCAAAACAAAATTCTCAAGTTCAAGATCGATTCTGATCCCGTCTCTGCCTAGGTTGATCATGATGTCATCAAAGATTTTATCGATTTAACACACAACTCCATGACTAAAACCAAGGTCGTATTAAATGAAAAGAGGCTTTAAATACACTATACTCATATGATCATGGGGAATGACTGAATTTTAGGGAATCATATTTTAATAATTTAATTGTGATTATAGAAACCTACGAAACCCTAATCTAATAAACATGATAAAAACTAGGGCACGGATTTTAAACCTTGCCATTTTACCCGATTGAACGTGTGACAAAACCCTAAGCAAAAATGAAATTCAACTAACCTTAACTCATTGTAAATCATGAATTTAATCTACCTAAGTGTAGATCCCTAATCCAACTAACACCATTTAAAACCTAAATTTAATATAACTCACCGCAAATCAAAATAGCACGACGCGATCACGACTTAAAAACGTGAAGGTGATCGTGCCCTAAAACAAAAAGAACCAAAAACAAAAGTAAAAGAAACAAAGAATAACCAAAAAAACAAATAAAGCAAAAACCTATTCAAACAAGCATACCAAGAACCACATATTTTCATTTTAAAAATGAAATGATTCAAAGCACGAGCAAACACAAAAAATGCAATAGTAAATAAACGAAGAACAACAATGATAAGAAACCCTACCTCGAACACAACAGAACCCTGCTAACCTTTTGAACTGATTCGCACACAATAATCTTCCTCTTCTCCGATCTTTTCGCTCAAATGAACTGTCACTGTTCTTTCGTGCTCCTTAATCTCTTAACAATGATAATAATGATTCATTTAATCCTTAATGAAGGTAAAAATGAGGATTTCTACCTACACAAGTAGCTATCATTAATGCATTGAAACACAGTTAAGGCAGCTTCAGAACTGAAAGAGAACCAACACTTCACAACAGTACGACTTCAGTCAAAAAGTCAATGATCCAAAAAATGGTGGGGGCGAAACTAAAATGGAAACTGATTCAAAAACTTTTAAGAAATTTCCAAACTTCATTCCAATTCCAGATCTGGGTCTGCCAACTAAACACAAAACAAAACTTAACACAAAAAGTAAAACAAAAGATCGACAAAATAAAACATAACATAAGGACTAAGACTAAAACCGAAAGTCGAAAAGCAAAGGCGAAGGCGGAAATGAATTTAGATTTTGCAATTTCCAAACGCTAACCTAACGCCCACTTCGGCTCCAAGTTCGATTAAGACAGAACAATAGACCGGAAGAAAAGATTATCGGGATGGGGCTCGGAATGAGTTTTGATTGTGGTTTTAGAACCCAATTTGGTTCTGGCTCTGATTCTAACAGACTTAAATAAAAATAAACAAAGTGTTGAAAGGAGAAAGATTCCAAACTTTGTTTGAAGGACAACAAGAGATGAAAATTAACAAAGGGGGACCCATTTTGACCAAGGCAAAAGATGGGGTGGTTATGCAAGGCATAACAAATGGTGACTCAGCTGGGAAAATGTTTTACCCATTTTCAAAATATGCAAAGAAAATTTAAATCACCCAAAAACTACTTGGCTTATAAACACTTTAACTTGAATAAGATCAGATATATGTAGGATAAGTTTGAGTTCGAATCTTAGATATTATGTGCTCATGAGTTATTTCTGAATCTGAGTGTGTGCTTATATTGTGCATCCTTCTTTGTAGATACTTTGTTTGTTTGTGAACAACTATACCTAAGATTCAAGCTACATAGGTTGAGTCCTTTAACTATCGTGCAGTAAAATCTTGGGTATTGCTGCGCTGCCAAATAGGCGTCCATAGCCCCAACGAAGATGCCTCTAGTTCTCACAAAGCATTACTCTATTGCCAGACAGGCATCCATAGCCCCGATAGAGATACTTGATTACCCACTTGATATTTGAGCTTTCCTTTTCTTTCTCTTCTTTCTTTTTTTTTTACTTCACTTGTGGAAATTCTTTTATGCATCTGTCTCAAATACTCGGATTCAATGAATCTAAAATGTGGCTTGACAATTACAATGGATTTCATGATAGTCTTGGAATCAACTTTTTAACTTGAATCAAAGGTAGAGTCATTCTAAATCAAATAGGTAATTACTCATGCAGATGTTTTTCTAATTTGGTGACAGATCTTTGATCACAATTCATAAGATATTCACATTATATCTTCTATCCTTAGTAACTTTTCCAACCCAAACTAGAATGATCATAAAACATAAGTTTCATAACGAAATCCTTTTCAACGATGATAATGAAAATACCTAAATGAATTTCTCTCCTAGTACCAGTAGTATACTTTGAATAACAACCCCAAGTCTTGAGATGAACAAAATGAGGATCCCCAATGAAACAAGACAAACAAAACAAACAAACAAAACAAAACAAAAACCCAAAAACCAAAACTAAAAATTAAAAACTAAAACCTAAATAGAAACTTAATTACATATGATACAGTATAGTACATTCTCTTCCAAAACATCAGACTTTCTATGACCAAAATAGTGTTTGAGAAACTGACCATTAACTAGTAATGGAACAGGCTCTCTTGTTAAGGTACTCAAACAAAAAGCATTCTTACCTAATATTTCAGCCACTTGATAAGGACCTAACCAAATTCTATCAAATTTTTGGTGATCTCCCTTCTTTTCTCTAGCCTTATCCCATAATAAAACAAGATCTGATATTCTAAAGGCTTTTATCTTGGCTCTTTTTGTCAAACCAACATTTAACAACAGCCTGATGTTTAGAGAATTGTTGCAAAGCAGCATCTCTTTTTTCCTCCATGTTTAATAAATTAAGCAGTCTAACCTCAATCCTATCATCCTTAGAGTAAAACTCCTACATAAACTTCAAAATAGGTATTTGTAAATGAATGGGGAAGATTGGATCTTGGCCATAGACTAACTTAAAAGGTGAATTCCCTAGGGCTGCTTTGATTTTGGTTCTATTTGCCCATAAGGAAAATCTCAACTGGGTGTGCTAGTCCCTAGGGTTACTTTCTAACAACTTTTTTATAACTTCCAATAAGTTCTTATTTGTGGACTCAGCCACTCCATTCCCCTGAGGATAATAATTGGAAGAATATTTCAAAACAATTTTATGCTCATAGGCCCATGAAATAAACTCAACAGAAGAAAAAGCAAGGTCGTTATCACATACAAGAGCAAATGGAACTACAAACCTGGTTGTGATGTTCTCAGTCAGAAACTTGATGACCACCTTTGTGGTACTATTCTTGCAAGGCAGGGCCTCCATCCAACGTGTGTAGTAATCCGTTGTAGTCAAGATGAATTTATGACCTGCAGAATAATTTTGATTAATTACACCTACAAAATCAAGTGCCCATTGGGAAAATGGCCTCACCTCATATACTGGTTGTAGGGGCATTGCAAGATTTCTTTCTCTAGATGCAGAGATTTGGCATACATGACAAGTCCTGCAATGTTAACGTGCATCTCTAAACACATAAGGCCAATAATAGCCTAATCTTAAAATATGATGAGACAACACATCAACAGATCCATGTCCTATTCCATGCCTTCCATGAAACTCAGCAATAGCATGCTTTGCCTCTTGCTGATACAAACAGCGTAGATATATTCCTTGAAAATTTTTCCTATAGATTGATCCCCCTTTGAGCATGTAATGGGTGCTCGTCATCCTCAATGCTCTGCTTTGAGTAGCATTCATTCCTTCTGAACAATTGTTATTGAGGAGGAAGAAAACTAAATATGTATATCAGGGATCCTTTGTGAATGATTGAATCGTGTATTCTTGACAAGTAATACTTTTATCCACTTCTGCCATCGCTTTTGACAAACTTTGGCCTCGAACAAGTTTCATTGGGTGAATTTCCAGATCAAATTCTTGTAAAATGGCCATCCATTTTCCTCTTTGTTCCCCTAGGTCACTTTGCATTAGAAGAGATTTCACAGCTGGATCTGGAACTATGGCCATCACTTGACTTCGGATTATGTAGTGCTTGAACTTCTTCACTACTCGCACCAATGCAAAGGCTTTTTTTTCTATTGAGGAATACCTCACTTCTGTATTCTTAAATGGAGAGCTCATAAAAGCAATAGGTCTCTCCTCATTCTCTTCTCTTCTCTGTGTCAAAACTACTACACATGAATGCTCCGAAGCAAAAGAATAAATGTAGAAGGGCTTTAAATAATCTGGGATTGTCAAAATAGCTACCTCAGAGATAGATTATTTGATCTGCATAAAAGTAGACTTAGCTTCTTCAGTCCACTCAATTTTTGCATCCTTTTTCATCATTTCATTGAGGGGTTTGACAATCTATGCAAACCCTGTTATAAATTTCCTAAGAAAATTGATCCTTCCAAAGAAAGACCTAATTTCCTTCTTGCTACCTCAATTTTTCAATTTCAAGATGGCCTCCACTCTGTCAGGATCTATGGAAATCCCCTCCTTTGATATAATGTGACCCAAGAGCTTCCCTTCAGATACTCCAAATACACACTTCTTTGGGTTGAGAGAAACACCATAACTTATAGATTTCTTTAACACCCTTTCCAGGTCAGCAGCATGATCTTCTCTATTCTTAGAGAAGATGGTCAAATAATCTACATAGATGATTATACATTTCCCTATCAGATCTTTAAAAGCTACATCCATTTCTCTTTGGAAAGTAGCACTAGCATTGATGAGACCAAAAGGCATTCTTTTGTAGGAAAACGTGCCCCATTTTGTAGTGAAAGCAACCTTCATCCTATCCTCATGACTTACAAGGACCTGATTGTATCCTGAATACCCACCCAAGAGAGACATCATCTGAGATCCATTAACCTTTTGCAATACTTCATCAAGGGAAGGTAATGGATAGTTGTCCTTCTTATATGCCTTGTTTAAATTCCTAAAATCCACACATAACCTAATTTTACCATTCTTCTTCCTTAAAGGAACTAGATTAGCCACCCAAGTAGAGTGTCTAACTAGAAAGATTATTCTTGCAGCCAAAAGTTTCTGCACTTCTTTCTGAATTAGAGGTTCAATTAATGCATTAACCAGGCATTGCTTTTGGTGAAATGGCTTAACTTCTGGCTTAAGAGGAATTGTATGAGTGATCACAAATGTATCAAAAATTTTCAAGTCATCATAGCTCAAAGAAATAGCTTCAATATTCTGCTTCAAGACTTTGATCATTTCATCCTTAATTTCCTGGGGACAAGTCTTCCCTATAAAAATGTTCCTTTCTAGGCTTGAGTGAGTCAAATTAACAGATTCATACTTACCTCCCTCACTCTTTGTAGGCACTCTTTGGTAAGCTTGGGGATCTGAATCAAATATTCTTTCCAATGCTATCATCCCTTTTGGGATGTTATTGCTCTTTAAATCCAATATCCCTTGTGGACTGTTATTTTCCGGATCCCAATCTCCCTGATCTCTATCAGATTCATCAATTATCTGCCCTTTGAAAATATTAGAATTTTCCAAAAAGGCCAATGTATGTTGATCATCATTAAATACCTGAAAGTGTTTGACATTGTTGGGAACAACTGGGACCGAAGTCAACTCCACTGAAAACCTCTTAAGATTCGAATCTTGCATAGGCTCTAATGTACTAGCAACAACAGCAAGAGCATCTACAATTTGATTTTCTTCCCTTGGGATGAGAGTAATCCCAAAGGCATCAAAATCTTCAATCAAATTCCAAACCCTGTTTCTATATGCAACCAATCTTTTGTTATGAAATGTGTATTGGCTACGTACCTTTTTCACAATCACCTCAGAATCTCCCATCACTGTAATAGCAGTAACCTTCTTCTTATGAGAAAACATAAGCCCATGAGCAAGTGTTTCAAACTTTGCCACATTATTCGTGCATCCAAACTGTAATCTGTAAAAGAAAAATAAGTCTTTCCTTTCGGATTAATTAGTTCAATCCCTACTCCACTTCCTGCTTTAGATTTAGAACCATCAAATTTAAGAGTCCATAACTGGTCTTTGGTTGGAATTTACTTCTTCTTGGGTATAACAAGGGATGAGTGACTTGTGACATGTGGTGGCTCAGACTTTGGCTGTTTATCAGAATGTAACTTGGGATAGAGTTGAGTTGAGGATTTTTCTATGTTTTCAGCCTGTCCAGGAATTACTTCCTGAACACCCTCTTGAGTCAAATTACAATCCAACTCACTTCTTATCAATTCCTTAGGTATTGGCAAAGTATGTGGGGTAGGAGTCTCAAATAAGAACTGGGATACCTTAATCCCCCTTGAACTTCAGAAAAAACAACATGAGTCTATTCTTCTAATGAAATACCTTCCTCTTGAGAAAGACTTGCCCTTTGTAAGAATGGTTACATCCTTAACTTTGAAAGAGAAGGGAGTCCCAAATTCCTCTTGGCATTTTTGTTGGGGCTGATCTATATAATTTAGAATATCCAAGCATGACTGACATGTTAATTTTGAATGGTTATGATAGTGAATCCTACACCAATTAGGGAGCAGTAAACTACTCAAGTCAGTTCCTCCTCCTAAAACTAGCCTATCTTGTTACAATTTCCTTACTAAAACCTGTTGGTTGATGCAGATCATGGAATCACTATTTTCTAAGAGAAAATTATCCTTAGGATTAATTACAGATAAAGTAAAGACTTCCTCTTGTTTGTAAACACCTATCTCAGTCTCAAAGAATGCTACTTCATTTGAAGCATCATATTTTGTGATCATGTGTTTGAGCCTAGGTTCACTTTCAATTCTTATCTATGTGGAAACTCGTTTCCATGGTAACCACATGTGCGAGAAGTCCAAGGATAGATACCCCCCTATGCTTTTCATTAGCTCTCGACTTAAGAGCATACCGTAAGTTTCTGGGATATCAGCTACTTGCATATCTATATAGGTCTGTATTCTTGGATCTGATCCAACCTGCACATGCATGTTCTTCAACTCACCTACAACATTGACTTCAGTTTTATCCAATTGAATCACCTTTTTATTGGTTGGGATAGGACTCAATCCTAACTTCTTACAAATTGAAAAAGGCATGACATTCCCTGATGCTCCAGAATCTAACAAACAATTATGCAGATTCTTTCCAAATATTCTTAAACTTAACAGGAAAGGTGGGGTACTGGTCTTACCTTTGTACATAGCTGCATTTGTCTCCTTAGTTGGAGTCATCTTACCTTTCCCTTTTAGGTGATCTGCCTCTTCCAAAGCTTTTAATACCACCTCCCTTTGAGCTGGGCACCACTTCATGATGTCAAAGAAAGACAGTGATGTCTTCTACCTTTATAATTCTATAACAAAATCAAACTCTGAATCATTCCTAACTTGATATTTAGGAAAGGGAGGTGGATTACCTCTATTCTGAGAATCAGAAGGTCCCTTTGGTGGAGGTGGATTGTTATCTGCATTCTAATTTGGTGGAACCATGTTGTTAGGGGGTGCAGATGTAGTGAATGGCCCTTTATTCTAATTCCTTAGAAAGTGACCACCCTTAGATTGGAAAGTTTGAGCATCATAGACATCTTCCTCTAGCTCATTATCCCCCTGCATGAGGAATTGATATTTTTCTTTAATGGTTTCATAAGTCATGGCAGTGTTGACTAACCCATTGTCATGATTGGAATTTCCTACTGGAAGATGGGCATCAGCTTGTGCAATTTTCACAATTTTCTCCATTTCTTGGCAATTAACCTCAGAATGTGCCACTGTATCATGCAGCCTACACCAATTGGTCATAAAATTCAAATCAGCAACATTAGCAGTATGTGGTCTTTCCTCACCTATTTGATAATTATGGGGAATTCCCCTATTGTTAGGCCCAGTATTCCACTACCTATTGTTGTTGTTGTTGTTATTGAACCTCTGATTGTATCCTCTATTTTGATTTTGATAATTTTGATTTGAGGAGTTCTGATTCTGGAAATTCTGATTGGTGTTTTGATTTTGGTTTTGATTGGAGTAATTTCCCTGAGTGTTATACCCTCCCTGATTATTATAATTCTAGTTTTGGTTGGGAGGAGGGTTTTTCCTAAGTTGTGTCATGTCATTTGACATCTGAGCGAGAGTCTTCTTGAGAGTCTCTAACTCACTTATGAATTGAACAGTCTATTCATTCTACACATTTTGGACTATGGATGGGGAATGGACATGGGTTGATCCTCCCATTTGTTGTGGTTGATTTTAAGGTCGATGTTGAGTTTGATGGGAGTGATCTTGCATGCCATTGCCGAAGAAAGGCACAGTAGGTGGAGCTTGCAACTCAGATGCAGGTCCATATTGGGAATAAGACATCCCAGGGACAGTGTTGTATAAGGGTGGATTAGGCATTTGATAATTCATGGGAGGAAGAGCCACTCCTAAAGCTCTGGATTGCAAACTTATCTACTGTTGCAATTTGATAGCCAGATGATAAATTTTAGATAGACAGTCTATCTCATCCGGTTGATAAGTTCTTTTCAAGAACAGGCCAATCAAAGGATCAACAGCTCTCAGATACGCCTGTATGGCCATAACCTCGGGCACTAAGTAAGGATCTTGTAGCCTACGATACATCCTTTGGAACCTAGTGTTGAACAAGGGCAGTGGTTCATGATGGTTCTTTCTTATGGTGGAAAATTGGTGACAGAATATTGCAGGGTCTACATAAACCCTGAATTGATTAATAAAAGCATTTTCCAAATCTGTCCAACCTAGAATAGATCCTCTGGGCAAATTTAAGTACCAGTTATATGCCATATCTCCTAAACAGTAAGGAAATAATGTACATACCACATCTCGGTGAGCAAACTGAGCTCGTGTGCAAGCATCTTTGAATGCTTGTATATGGTCCTCAGCACTTCTTGATTCTCCATGCATGTATTTTGGACAAAACTTCTCTGGGTTCCTCAGTAAATCATGGAATTCCCCAGGAATAGTCCCTAATGGGGAAGGATTATTCACAAAGTAAGCCATTGGTGGGAGGGGTTGATCAGGTGGTAATACAGACTGAATTGGTGGAGACTCAAGCCTAATTAGAGGTGGTGATGTAGGTTGAACTAGTGGTGGTGTGGGTGAATTTGGTGGAAATCCAGGTGGAGTGAGTGGTGGTGGTAAGGTAGGTATCTCTACCCTACGAGCATGAGGTCTAGGTCTGACCGGAGTTTGTAATTCTTCTAATTGTTCAGGATCAGCAGAAGATATGAGAATCTTTCTGTATTTGTCCAGTGAAAACAACCCTATGCGAGCCAGCTTGTTCTTTTTAGGCCCTCCTTCTAGTGCTAATTTTTGTTGATGGTGAAAATGACAAAAACAACATTAAAATAGAATATTTCTACACTATTTCTCATGAAAAAGAAAGACAACATGTAGTAGCCTAACTCCTAAGGTCCAGGTAGTTGGTTCTCAACTGTTTGGTGTCACTCAATCGGTTCAAGCAACCATAATATTCAAGGGGCCTATGCTTGTAACAAAAGATTCAAGCGATGACTCATTTTACCGAATTGTTTTAGTAAATCAATGGGGTTTCAAACAAAAGAAAAAGATAGATCAAAGGGGTAAACTATTAAGTATGAATCAAATTTATCTTGCATCTGGACATATATCTTCAAATAATGAATGTTCTTCCAATCAGATCAAGAAAACCATAAGATGACACAATCTATAGCATAATCTATACCAGTGCATACATTTTAGGTGCTTAATTAACTTCACAATTACACATCACAAATATTTCAAGAATTTCAAAACAACACACATTCATTCATCGTCAAGATTATAGATCAACAGACTTTAATAATTTCAATTCAATGATAATCCAATAAGATAATCCTTAAATCTGGTTTCTTCTAATGAATTTCATCACATAAGAAACTAGCATGCTTCAGCACAATCATTGGCATTCAGATAGATTATAACTTATCAGCCTTATCAAATAAAAAAACTCAATCGTAATACCATATTGCATAAAAACCTATAATTCTATTAACTGTAAGAAGATCAAGTACAAAGTATCTTTGTAATCACTACAAAATTCTATCTCCTAAATCAGGTAAGCCAATCCTATTCTCAGTTAGCCGACCTTTACAATAGGATACCCACAGGGTATTTATAGATTATACAAAAAGTTCAAACTTCACTTCTATTTTAGGTTATCCACCTTTTTAGGAACAAAAACTTTCCTGGAAACTCAGATCGATTTGATCTTGAGTTCTTAGATTAGACGTTCAGTTTAACTGGAGAATAGAAAAATAGAAGAAAAATATGTCATGCGCCTCAACTATTAGTGCCGCATGCAACATGCAAAGAAGAAAAAGGTCATACATGCAGAAGATTTATGCATGTGAAGCTGGATCTGCAATGAACTCATCATAACTGGCGAAGACCTGCTGTAATGTATCTATTTCTAGCCCATCAACCCAACTATCTTCAAATTTGATTCGATCCAATTCTACTGCAGCAAACTCCCTCATACCTTTTACCTTTGTCAATTATCTTCTAGTAGCTTTTATTTCTTCTTTGATATCCATTAACCAATCCAACATCAAATCTCCATCATCATGTCCTTTCTGCATCAGTCATCTGAATCTTTCATCCCATTTCTCTTTTATTTGACTCAAAGGCATGCCTTCTTTTATAAATGCATTTATATCTACAATAATAGCAATGACCACTTCCGTCTCTTCCAATTGCTCAGTCAAATTATTAATAGCCTCCTAGATCTCACCCTTATGTTTACACAAGAAGCCAGTTCTAAAACAGAGTATATGAGAGGTTTTTCCAATAAAATATTTATTCTCTTCCTCAAGTATGGACTATTCAAGAAGAGTAGCTAAAGGTAATGCATTAACCTTCTCAAATTTTTGATTGTATTCTTTATACTCTTCTTCTTGTTTCTCCAATTCTTCAATGTATTGATGCATCTGTTTTATCAACTCTTCAGTGCCTTTGTAGGTCTCAAAACCCTCAACCAAAACTTCACCTACCTCTTTATTCAACTTGTCCATCCACCTGTCTACCATCACCGCTTTGCCTCTTACCTGCACCAAATCATCTACCTCATTTTTACTTGATAGAATAGGAGTCTCAATGGTCATTACTTGTTGTGATCTTAGAGAGGAGACACTTTTCAAGAATGAATGTAATTGATCTAATTGATCCTTGAACTCATCTTTCTTCTATTTGTCCTTTATCATTCTTGACTTGGTTGTTGAAGCCACCACATCAATCAAGTTCATCTGTTGATTCCTAGTGGGCCTTCCCAAGTTGACAGTACTCAATTGATAATTTGTTAGCTGCATGTCCCCTACCTCCTTTTTTTTCATTCGCATGGCACATTCAGCAACAATCTCTCCTTTATCTGTGAGTCGGGTAGAATGTAGAATTTTGGCCTTCTTTTTGGGCCTTTCTTTTTTGATCTCCATCATATCCTCCCTATTGAGAGGTTCTGAAGTTGTTACTGCCCTTTTCTGCAGATCTAGTTTCAACCATGTGGGAGCACATGGAGCAGTAGTCATCATAGAAGAAGAAGAGGCAATAGTAGTATGAGGTGGCTACACATTTACCTGAGGTTGAGAGTCAACCCTTAATTTTTCTTGTTGTTCTTGCAGGATATGCATTTGCACAAGCTTTTCAGCCTCTTCCCTATCCTCCTGTTCTTGCCTTTACTTATCTTCCTCTTCTTTCCTCAACCTCTCTTCCTCCAACTGATTTCTCTCCACTTTTTCCTTTTCCAACCTTTTCTTTTGTAATTCTTCCTTTTCTATTGTTTCTCTTTCTAGAGCTTCCCTTTCCAATTTATCTTTTTCTAAGGCCTCTAGTCTTTCCCTTTCTAACCTTTTTGCCTCCAAAGCCTTAAGTTTTTCGGCCTTTGCTTCTTCTTCTTTCTTAACCAGCTCTTCGGCTTCTTCTTCCTTTTGTAATTGTTCTGCTCCTTCTTCCTTTTAGTGAACTTCCTCTACAAGTTTCAACCTAGCAACCAAGATTTCCTTTTCCCTTTGGTTCCTTGCCTTCTCCTCCTCAAGGTCATGGATCTTCTGTATCAGTTACAACTTGTCATCCTCTTCTTTGACCTTGAGTTCATGTTTTTGTTGCTTTCTTTGTCTCTCTACTTCATCAGCTGTTGCCTTAGCTTTACTTTTTCTAGTTCTTAATTGTTGTTGGTGAAGTATAGCATCAACTTGTACCTTAGCATCAATTTCCTTTTGTTTCTTCGTTGCCGCCTTTTCATCAGAATTTCTTTTTGCATCCTCAAACAGCTTCCATTGCTCTTCTTGTGTCAAAACCTGGTCAATATCCTCCTCTAGAGGCATGTTTTCTTGCATATCTTTCTCTGACTCAGTGTCATCTAAATCTGTTCCAACCTCATGAATCTCCCTCTCCACTTCTTTTCCTTTTCCAATTTCAGCCATGTTATGAACAGCTCCCTCTTGAACTTCTCCTCTTTGTTGTTTTGTAAGTGGGATTTGTTAGTGTAATTAATTAATTAATTATTACACTAGCATAAGTTAACTTAGGTTTTAATTAATCATATTAGTCCTAAATTGCATTTAATCATTTAATAAAGTTGTTGAGATAAGATTCCCTTCTAGAAGATGAGTTGTCTTTTCTAGAACTTATCTCCATCTTGTTATCATTCCCTAGGTAGTTGGTTAGGGTTTCTTGTTGTCACATGAAGTGTGAATTGAACACTTGGCAACATCCTTTGCATTCTAGGTTTAGCACTTGCCTATACAATCAGGCAGATGTACTCTTTGTAATACATCCATCTATCAATCAATCAATACTTTCTTTGTGGTTGAATATTTCTTCAAACCTTTGTTTGTTTTCTCCATCCATTCTTTTCCTTGTGATAGGTATCTATTTGCATGTAGGTGATCTTGGAGTCTGAAGTTGGTTTTGACAACTTCTAAATGGTATCAGAGCTTCCCTGCTGCATGCTTGTTCTTGTTTAAAGAGTTTCGAGCTATTTGGAGTTGCAAGGGTTTGTTGCATGTCGTTTTTTATTGGAGTCATCATCATATTTGCTTCAAAAATTCAGCTTTCACTCATTTGCAGGAAAAACGATTTCTAGGTTTTGTAGCCAGCATCGAAATCTGAACTGGGTATCTTTTAGATTTTGCATATCTTACACAAATCTAGAGAAAATCATAGTTTAAAAAGCGTCAGGCGTCATTTTTCTTGTGGCTGAAGGTTAAATTTTTTTTTTTTCATCTTTTGCTTGTTGGATCAAGAAACGATTTCTGAGTTTTATTTCGTGCATCAAAATATTTCTGGGTTTTTATTTTTGTCTACAAATAGTGAGTAGATTTTCCAGAAATCAAATTAGAAATAAACGTTTTTTGCTAGAAAACCTATTTCCTATAGGCTAAATTCAATTTTTATTTTATTTGAGAGTTTATATTGCTACTTTATGTCATGGATACATATAATATTGCACCCCTTACTCCATTCAACTATTTTGGTTGGAAAAAACAAACGGAGATTCACTTGAAATATAAAGGGTTGTACAGGGTAACCATGGGCACAAAAATTGAACCTATAGGTGCTACTGAAAAGAGAAATTGGTTTAATAGGTGTGATGAAGCTTATGGTATATTATGTCTATCTCTTTCTTCTAACCTTCTTTTTCACATTGAGTCTTGCACTACACCCCATGCGGTTTGGACTACTTTACAGTCTTTGTTTGGGAAGCAGGATACTATGAGAGGGTTTCAGTTAGAGAATGAGCTTATTGGCTTAAATCCTAGGGATTTTGACAGCATCTAGGAGTTTTTCACCAAACTCAAGTCTCTTAGATTGTAGTTGTCATAGTGTGGTGTTCAGAAGGAAGACTCTCAGTTGATATTGTCCATTCTTTCTAAGCTTGGACCAGATTATTCATTTTTTGTTTCTACCTTTTATGCTACTAGGGATGCACATGGTACTAGCTTTACTATGCCTTCTTTTGATGATTTTGCATCTTCTCTCACTCGAGAGCAGACCAAGTTGGCCAATATGGGCAAGTTGAAGCCCTCTTCATCACAGACACTTATTGCATCAAAGGAGCTCAGAGATCAGAAGGCTTCTACAGGAAAAGGAATGAAACAAAAACAAAAGGATTCCAAATTTTATGAGCAGCAGAAGGAGTCATCATATTCATCATCCTCTTTTAAGGGGAAATCATTTAGGAAGGAAAAGGGTCCATGTGCATATTGCAAGAGAGAAGGACATGCAGAACATAATTGCTACAAGAAGGACATTGATGAGTTGATGAATCTTCTTCAGAAACATCAGATTGATTTGCCTTCTAGGATGTCTACATCATCTCCTTCCCCTCCTCCTCCTTCTTCTTCTTCTTCTTCTTCCATACAGCATGATAGGGGCACAATTGGTTTACATACTTCATCAGATATGAAGGGACATCCTCTTTGTGCTTCTTCGAGTCTTGGATCAAGGAGAAGGGTTCTAGATTCAGGAGCATCTCATCATATGGCTTCTACACAGTCTATGTTCACTTCTTTTGAGTCTCACACTATGTCTCCTATTTTGATGGGAAACAATACCTACATGAGTGTTACAGGGAAGGGGTCTATTAGTTTTTGGGACAACACTTTTCAGGATGTCTTGTGTGTTCCTCATTTGACAAACAACCTTCTTTCTATATATCAAATCACACATGGAGGCAATGGGAGGTCTGTGGAGTTCACACCTGATTTAGTTATCATCAGAGACTTGGAGAGTAGAGCAGTTATTGCTACTGGGGTGGTGGATCATTCATCTCGGTTGTATTCCTTTGCAGATTTTGCTACTAATGGTGCTTCTGTTCCTACAACTGTTCATCACACTTCTAGTGTGAATCATCATTCAGAGGAGACATTTGGCTACTTGAACATTGAAGTTCTCACTTCAGATCCTGCTCTTGAGCCATCCATTCCATCTCCTTCACCTATTGTTACAGTTGTTGATACTTCTATAACTATAGGTGTAGTTTCTTCTATTTCAGTGCAGTAGGATCTAGTTGATCATCCATCTTTGGAGGTTCATATTCAGTCTTCACCCACTTTGATTTCTTCATTTGTTGAGGTCACACCTGCTTCTGTGGAGACATCATGGGCTACACCTACTTCACCTTCAGAGATTTCTTTCATTCGACCTCTTCCCTCTCACTTCTTTCAAGAGATGCAGTTTATCCAGTTCTTTTGGGGCTACTTCATTTTGGGGGGGATCTGTGGTCTCTTTCTTCCTCTCTTCTGGGGGGGTTATTTCATGTATCTTTGTGATGGATGGTGTCCTTGGGAGGTCTTATGGAGTCCTCCATCCTTCATCACTTAGTTGCTCTTTGCATTCTATTTTGGGGAGGAGTTTTGTTCCCACTAGGTTTTCTCCTTTACCCCGGTTAGTTTAGTTTGCATTGCATTTGTACTTGGGTACCTAAAATGGCCATCAGCCAGGACCCATTATCATCATGCATAATCATTGCATTTTTCATTTCCTCCCTAAGTTGCACTTATGGGGGGGTGTTGGTCTAATTAATTAATTAATTATTACACTAGCATAAGTTAACTTAGGTTTTAATTAATCATATTAGTCCTAAGTTGCATTTAATCATTTAATAAAGTTGTTGAGATAGATAATATTTCATAATTCTTCTTTCTTAGATCATACTCATCCTGTCGATCACTCCATAAATTTTCTAACAAATTGAAATGTCCGGTAAACACCAAAGGAAACAAAGCATACATCTTACCATTCAGATCAAAATACTTACGAGCTGTGTATAAACCCAATTTCAACTGTATCAATTCATTACAAACCACCTTTGCTCCTACCAGATGTTGACAGTTGTACTCTTCCAACTTCATGGGAAACTTATGACATCTAGTTTTATGTTTGATCCCAAACTAAGCATTAACTCCAAGAGCCTGATATACAAACTCCATTAGTAGCATCCTATTGTTGCAACACCTTGGAAGCAAATGTGGGTGGCCTTCAAAACCAACCAACCTGAAGTATGTAAATTTGGGGTATTAAATGTACCAACATCCCCATTCAGCAATGAATGCCATGGCTTCTTAACTCAACCGGTATCCTGCATCTCCATTCAATTGGTTGATGATCACATATAAAAATGCATCATTGATTCTTTTGAAATGAGTCTCAGCAACTTAAAGAGACAATTGGTCATAGTGCTTCCATACCTTCTTTTGTCCATCCAAGGCTCCCATTATGCCTACTCTATTCAAACCTGGGAAAACACCCAATCTTGCTGCTCCATACACCACATAAGAAGTCATAAAGAAACACTTAGTGTTTCTGATGTTAGTTAGCTGATCATGGATAGCATTTGACACAATCATTGGCCAATCAAACTGATGGTCACCATGTAAGATTATTTGGATGAAAGGAAACATCCATTCCTTGAAGTGGAATGTATCCCTTTTCCCAAACACCCTTGCCAACATCAGTATTAAATTTGATACTTCTTTCTTGAAATCTTCCCTCTTAGGTTGGTGTGCAAGCTTGGATAAAGATTTATTTCTATCTTCAACCACTTTTTATTCAAATGAGACCTATTGGAGCCCTTATACTTACTATATTTCTCCAAGGCCTCTGCCTCATCCAACTGTACCAAGCTCTTAGGGTCTGGGACATTAAATATACTTTGAAACATATGAGGAGTAAGATCAATGATCACCCTATTTTGTGAATCCATGCATAGTCTTGTAGCAGGATTGTAGGCACTGGCTACTATTAAGATCAACTCTGGGCACTAGACATATTAAGGGAACACAGTAATATGTGCCAGGTCGGAATCAACAATCCTTTGTGTCCTTCCTGTTAGATTTTCTTGTTTCTTTAAAGGTTTCTCCATGTAACTCCTCAAAGTTGTACTAGCCCAAGTTCATATCAGTGATGTCTAACCAGTCTGATTCCACCTTGCTCACCTTCACAACTAGACTCCTGTGATTATACCTCAAGGTATAAGGTAGTTGTTCTGGCTTTAACTTCTTTGGTTTTGGTGATACCTTTGATGTTCTTGCAGGTTGGTTCCTTCGAGCAACTTCCTCTGCTGTTCCTGACATCTTTCAACTTTCTTGCAAGCCAAACCTCTAATTAGATCTTTAAATATCATCACTAAAACATGATCTAAAAACCATACCTTTCATATATGCACCGGAGGTGGAACTATGCAGAAACACAACCTAAAACAGTCTCTTTTACAATACTGCTGGACTCGGAGCCAAAATCGATATAGATATTTCACTAATAATGAACGGGCTCGGAGTCGGAATCGGGGAGGTGATCGGAACCGGGATTGGAATGAAAAATGGATTTGATTTTTCCTTAAGATTTTTATATTTTCATATTATATTTCTGTTCTGCCTCCACTTCTGACTAGGTCATTGTTATTTCGACAAAAGACTTCTTTATTATACGCGGAGCTAGAAACGGGATGAAAATGGAATCGATACCTTTTCCAAAACATAATTCTCAAGTTCAAGATCGATTTTGATCCCATCTCCGCCTAGGTTGATCATGATGTCATCAAAGATTTTATCAATTTAACACACAACTCCATGACTAAAACCAAGGTCGTATTAAATGAAAAGAGGCTTTAAAAACACTATACTCATATGACCATGGGGAACGACTAAATTTTAGGGCATCATATTTTAATCATTTAAATGTGATTACAGAAACCTACGAAACCCTAATCTAATAAACACAATAAAAACTAGCGCATGGATTTTAAACCTTGCCATTTTACCCAATTGAACGTGCGACAAAACCCTAAGCAAAAATGAAATTCAACTAACCTTAACTCACTGTAAATCATGAATTTAATCTACGTCACTGTAGATCCCTAATCCAGCTAACACTATTTAAAACCTAAATTTAATCACACCGCAAATCAAAATAGCATGACGTGATCACAACTAAAAATGTGAAAGCGACCATGCCCTAAAACAAAAAGAACCAAAAACAAAAGTAAAAGAAACAAAGAATAACCAGAAAAACAAATAAAGCAAAAACCTATTCAAATAAGCATACGAAGAACCACAGATTTTCGTTTTAAAAATGAAATGATTCAAAACACAAGCAAACACAAAAAACACAATAGTAAATAAACAAAGATCAACAATGATAAGAAACCCTACCTCGAACACAACAGAAACCTGCTAACCTTTTGAACTAATTCGCACACAATAATCTTCCTCTTCTTTGATCTTTTCACTCAAATGAACTCTGTCGTTGTTCTTTCGTGATCCTTAATCTCTTAACAATGATAATAATGATTCATTTAATCCTTAATGAAGGTAAAAACGAGGATTTCTACCTACACAAGTAGCTGTCATTAATGCATTGAAACACAATTAAGGCGGAGCCGGAACTGAAAGAGAACCAACACTTCACAACAGTACGGCTTCAGTCAAAAATTCAATGATCCAAAGACGGCGGGGGTGGAACTAAAATGGAAACTGATTCAAAAACTTTTAATAAATTTCCAAACTTCATTCCAATTCTGGTTCCAAGTCTGCCAACTAAACACAAAAAGTAAAACAAAAGACCAACAAAATAAAACATAACATAAGGACTAAGACTAAAACCAAAAGTTGAGAAGCGAATGCGGAGGCGGAAATGAATTTAGATTTTGCAATTTCAAACACTAACCTAATGCCCACTCCGTCTCTGAGTATGATTAAGACAAAAAAACAAACCGAAAGAAAAGACTATCGGGATGGGGCCCGGAACGAGTTTTGATTGTAGTTTTAGAACCCGATTTGGTTCCTGCTCCGATTCTGACAGACTTAAACAAAAATAAACAAATTGTTGAAAGGAGAAAGACTCCAGACTTTGTTTGAAAGACAACAAGAGATGAAAATTAACAAAGGGGGACCCATTTTGACCAAGGAAAAAGATGGGGTGGTTATGCAAGGCATAGCAAATGGTGAATCAACTGGGAAAATGGTTTACCCATTTTCAAAATACCCAAAGAAAATTTCAGTCACCCAAAAACTACTTGGCTTATAAACACTTTAACTTGAATAAGATCAGATATATGCAGGACAAGTTTGAGTTTGAATCTCAGATATTATGTGCTCATGAGTTATTCTAAATCTGAGTGTGTGCTTATATTGTACATCCTTCTTTGTAGATACTTTCTTTGTTTGTGAACAACTATACCTAAGATTCAAGCTACATAGGTTGAGTCCTTTAACTATCATGCAGTAAAATCCTGGGTATAGCTCCACTGCCAGACAAGCGCCCATAGCCCCGATGGAGATGCCTCTAGTTCTCACAAAGCATTGCTCTACTACCAGACAGGCGTCCATAGCCTCAATAGAGATACTTGATTACCCACTTGATATTTGAGCTTGCCATTTCTTTTTTTCTTTTCTTTCTCTTCTTTTTTTTTTTACTTCACTTGTGGAGATTCTTTTATGCATCTGTCTCAAATACTCAGATTCAATGAATCTAAAATGTGGGTTGAGAACTACAATGGATTTCATGATAGTCTTGGAATCAGATTTTTCACTTGAATCAAATGTAGAGTCATTCTAAAAAAAAAATGTAATTACTCATGCAAATGTTTTTCTAATTTGGTGACAGATCTTTATTCACAATTCATGAGATATTCACATTATATCTTCTATCCTTAATAACTTTTCCAACCCAAACTAGAATGATCATAAAACATAAGTTTTAGAACAAAATCCTTTTCAATGATGATAATGAAAATACCTAAACCAATTTCTCTCCTAGTACCAGTAGTATACTTTGAATAACAACCCCAAGTCTTGAGATAAACAAAATGAGGATCCCCAATGAAACAAGACAAACAAAACAAACAAACAAAACAAAGAAAGAAAACAAAACAAAAACCCAAAAACCAAAACTAAAAACTAAAAACTAAAACCTAAACAGAAACTTAATTACATATGATACAGTATAGTACATTCTCTTCCAAAACATCAGACTTTCTATGCACCAAAATAGTGTTTAAGAAACAAACCATTAACTGGTAATGGAACAGGCCCTCCTATTAAGGTACTCAAATGAAAAGCATTCTCACCTAATATTTCAGCCACTTGATAAGGACCTAACCAAAGTCTATCAAATTTATGGTGATGTCCCTTATTTTCTCTAGCCTTATCCCCTAATAAAACAAGATCTGATATTCTAAAGGCTTTTATCTTGGCTCTTTTGTCAAACAAACGTTTAACAACAACCTGATGTTTAGAGAATTGCTGCAAAGTAGCATCTCTTTTTTCTTCCATGTTTAATAAATTAAGTAGTGTAACCTCAATCCTATCATCCTTAGAGTAAAACTCCTGCATAAAATTTAGAGCAGGTATTTGTAAATGAATGGGGAAGATTGGATCTTGGCCATAGACTAACTTAAAAGGTGAATTCCCTAGGGTTGCTTTGATTTTGGTTCAATCTGCCCATAAGGAAAATCTCAATTGGGTGTGCCAGTCCCTAGGGTTACTTTCTAACAACTTTTTTATAACTTCCAATAAGTTCTTATTTGTGGACTCAGCCACTCCATTCCCCTGAGGGTAATAATTGGAAGAATATTTCAAAACAATTTTATGCTCATAGGCCCATGAAATAAACTTAGCAGAAGAAAAAGCAGGGCCATTATCACATACTAGAGCAAATGGAACTCCAAACCTGGTTGTGATGTTCTCAGTTAGAAACTTGATGACCACCTCCGTGGTGTTATTCTTGAAAGGTAGGGCCTCCATCCAATGTGTGCAGTAATCCGTTGTAGTCAAGATGAATTTATGACCTACAGAAGGATTTGGATTAATTACACCTACAAAATCAAGTGCCCATTGGGAAAATGGCCTCACCTCATATACTAGTTGTAGGGGCATTGCAGGATTTCTTTCTTTAGATGCGGAGATTTGGCATACATGACAAATCCTACAGTGTTGATCTACATCTCTAAACACATAAGGCCAATAATAGCTTGATCTTAAAATCTGATGAGCCAATGCATCAGTAGATCCATGTCATGTTCCATTCCTTCCATGAAACACAACAATAGCATGCTTTACCTCTTGCTGATCCAAATAGCGTAGATATATTCCTTGAAAATTCTTCCTATAGATTGATCCCCCTTTGAGCATGTAATAGGCGCTCTTCATCCTTAAATCGAGAGCTCATAAAAGCAATAGGTCTCTCCTCGTTCTCTTCTCTTCTTTGTGTCAAAACTACTGCACATGAATGCTCTGAAGCAAAAGAATAAATGTAGAAGGGCTTTAAATAATCTGGGCTTGTCAAAATAGGTGCCTCAGATATAGATATTTTGATCTACATAAAAAAAGACTTAGCTTCTTCAGTCCACTCAATTTTTTCATCCTTCTTCATCATTTCATTGAGGGGTTTGACAATCTATGCAAACCCTGTTATAAATTTCCTAACAAAATTGATCCTTCCAAAGAAAGACCTCATTTCCTTCTTGCTACCTAGCTTTGTCAATTTCAAGATGGCCTCCACTTGGTCAGGATCTATGGAAATCCCCTCCTCTGATATAATGTGACCCAAGAGCTTCCTTTCAGATACTCCAAATACACACTTCTTTGGGTTGAGAGAAACACCATAGCTTATACATTTCTTTAACACCCTTTCCAAGTCAGCAGCATGATCTTCTCTATTCTTAGAGAAGATGGTCAAATCATATACATAGATGATTATACATTTCCCTATCAGATCTTTAAAATCTACATCCATTTCTCTTTGGAAAGTAGCACCAGCATTGATGAGACCAAAAATGCATTCTTTTGTAGGCAAACGTGCCCCATTTTGTAGTGAAAGCAGTCTTCATCCTATCCTCATGACTTACAAGGACTTGATTGTATCTTGAATACCCATCCAAGAAAGATATCATCTGAGATCGATTAACCTTTTGCAATACTTCATCAAGGGAAGGCAATGGATAGTTGTCCTTCTTAGATGCCTTGTTTAAATTCCTGAAATCCACACATAACCTGATTTCACCATTCTTCTTACTTACAGGAACTAGATTAGCCACCCAAGTAGAGTGTCTAACTAGAAAGATTATTCTTGTAGCCAAAAGTTTTTGCACTTCTTTCTGAATTAGAGGCTCAATTAATGCATTAACTGGATGTTGCTTTTGCTGAAACGGCTTAACTTCTTGCCTAAGAGGAATTGTATGAGTGATCACAAATGTATCAAAAGTTTTCAAGTCATCATAGCCCAAAGAAATAGCTTCAATATTCTGCTTCAAGACTTTGATCATTTCATCCTTAATTTCTTGGGGACAAGTCTTCCCTATAAAAACGTTCCTTTCTAGGCTTGAGTGAGTCAAATTAATTGATTCATACTTACCTCCCTCACTCTTTGTAGGCACTCTTTGGTAAGCTTGGGGATCTGAATCAAATATTCTTTCCAATGCTATCATCCCTTTTGGGATGTTATTGCTCTTTAAATCCAATATCCCTTCTGGACTGTTATTTTTCGGATCCCAATCTCCCTGATCTCTATCAGATTTATCAATTATCTGCCCTTTGAAAATATCAGAATTTTCCAAAGAGGCCAATGTATGTTGATCATCATTAAATAACTGAAAGTGTTTGACATTGTCAGGAACAACTGGGACCGAAATCAACTCCACTGAAAACCTCTTAAGATTCGAATCTTGCATAGGCTCTAATGTACTAGTAGCAACCACAAGAGCATCTACAATTTGATTTTCTTCCCTTGGGATGAGAGTAATCCCAAAGGCATCAAAATCTTCAATCAAATTCCAAACCCTGTTTCTATATGCAACCAATCTTTTGTTATGAAATGTGTATTGGCTACATACCTGTTTCACAATCACCTCAGAATCTCCCATCACTGTAATAGCAGTAATCTTCTTCTTATGAGCAAACATAAGCACAAAAGTACTGTTAAAGTGACAATGGTTTTGCATATAGTTGCATGTTAACATTTGATTGCATTCATCATAATCATTATCTGTAGAGTATTTGTTGCATAAAGGGTTCCAATCAGTGATTATCTTATCTACAAATAGGACTGAGTATACTTGACATAAATCAAAAAAATCATCAACCACATGTAGGAGTCATCATCTCATCATTATGTTTCGTCATTACATCATTCATACATTTCTACATCAAATAAGTTGTGAATAAATTATACCATAAGTACATCATGTTCATTTTACCATAAAAACATTCATTACATCATCCATCCATTATTTTTCATCATAAGATCATCATTTTTATCATTATCACATTTTAAAATAAAAAGCATTTATCAATCCATCCCTACAATTTTATCACATTTGAACATTCATATCGATCATCATTTAGAGATTCATACATCACATCATACATCCATGTATCATATATTCTACAAAATGCATTTATCATAGAATCATTACATAAGATAAGAGCATTTATCATTAAACCATCACATTAAAATAAAAGCATCACATATTTCATAATCACATAATAAATGCATCCATCACATAGATATCATAAACCATCATAAAATCACATCAACTATATCACATATATATATATCATCAGTGTCAAGTATACAATGAAGTATGAAAATAAAGATACATCATCAAAAATGAGGTACATCGTAATATACATCATGTCTCAAATAGGAAAATCTCAATAGCATCTACAATCTGCTACTGCCAGAATGTGCGGGCCCAATAGGACCTATACCACCAACACCCCCTAAAGAAACATGATCTCTAGGATCTCTACGTGGAGGCTGTGTCACACCCTCACTCACTATTCCAGTATGCGTCTGCTTAGATCTCGATGGGGCATAGCTAGCTCTGTGATCAGCAGGCACTGCATCATGGTATCTGCCCCTATAAAACTCAGCCTCTCGGCCAGCCTGAAGAACCTATCTCATGTAGTCTCCCACCGAAATACCATAGACCTCTCTCTTTAGGGTCTCAGTTGTCTCCTATGCCCTCTCGGCAATCTGATGTGCATTGTCTCGCTCGACTGTGAATGTGGCAACCTGAGTCTGTACAGCGGCCAACTGTCCATGAACCTACATTAGAGCCTAAGCATGGGCCCAAGCTTGAGCTTGCATCTGAGTCTGTATCTAAACAAGCAAACCCCGGGCCTATACCAACTGTCCCTATAGTGTTTAAACCTGTGTCTAGAGACCTACAATCTGTCTCTGGTAGTCGACTGATGGTACTACCACTACTCGCCTCTTACGAGGCCTATTGGATGACGGACCACTGCTCACTGACCCTACCCCTCTATCCCCTCCATTGCCACCATCATTGTCATCAGTGCTTCTATCATCACCACCCCTCTCCATGCTACTACTTGACGGAGTACCACCGTCACTATCTGCAGAACCCTCGGCCACATTGTCATCTACAGGTAACAGTGCTAGCTTGTTTGGAATATTAATATGTGGATGTGGAACCAAAGCCAAAAATGTAGCGTACTCCTCTATAACCGGTGCCTCGGCAATGTCTCTGTGCATGTCCCAGGGTGATGGCTGCAATGCCTTGTATCCCTCTACTAGAAAATCATATGACAAACACGACCCCCAATCAGGTATATCACATCGTTGTCTAGCATAGTGGGCTACCCCCTGTGGCATACACTACACGATGCCATATTTCCTGTACACTCGGTGAAGCAAAAATCTCTCTAATACAAAGGGTGTCCGGGCAATTAGGTACATGGAATCATAGAGATACCCCAACACGGCATCATCCTCATCCCACTGCTCATAGTCTAAGTATGGCCGCCTGGTAACAGTCTCTGTATCATCAAGAAACCACCTCCAATGCTCTAACTTACCCATCTGAGCCTGGGTAAGCCAACCTTTTTATCTAAACACATACGATCTACCTACTAGTCTGTTCGCCACTGGAAATGGCCAAGCAATAGAAAAGTGCTCCCATGCCCACACCTGTAACAGGGTCATCTCTGCTGATAAGCTATGTGCACCAAGGTACAACACAGAATGAAGATCATGGTAAAGATTTGTCAGCATGCACATCCCCCATGCATATCTTATACCATGTATGATCATTCTCTCTAAAGTCCTAGCCCAACCCACGAGGAATCCCTTTGAGCTGCGATCAGGGGAAATGAAACCTCTAATAAATCCAGCAAGCACTACTGGTAGGGTCACGTATGAGTCAGCAATCCTCCTCCATCGGACGCTCGGACCCTCAATATCCTGATCCTGGAATACTCTGTGGAGAGCATCTCTCCCACCAACCTCATGACAATCATACACTACAATCTCCCCCATAAATGGAATGCGCAGAATTTGCCACACATCCTCAGGTGTGACCATCATCTCACCGGTGGGTAAGTGAAATGTGTTGTGGTCACTGTGCCACCTCTCACCCAAAGCAGTCAAAAGACCCCGATTAATCCTAATCTGGGGCATGTCAAGTAAACTGGTCAGGCTGCATCGACCTATAATCTGAATCTCATCTAGTGTCAGATGAGGTATCAAGTCTGTAGTCCAAGGAAACCTCTCTCACATCTGGAGAGTACCCAAATCCTCCTATCATCATAATGAAAAATCCACAATTAGTGTACTATGTCTAGAAATCAAAAGTCATTCTACTCTCAAGTCTATTCCAAAAATTTGGTATGCATTTTCGATCAAAATTCATGGGAAAACATCAACAAATCTCACCTATCATGAGGTTCATCAAACATTATCTAATCTCGCCTATCATGAGATTTATCAGATATTGAATCATTTCCTCGCCTATCATGAGGATCATCACAAATAGGATTTCTTCTCGCCTATCATGAGAGTAAGTCTTATTTAAATCATCAAACTCCAACATCAAGAATTTGGATTATCAATCATACCAATCCAAAGAATGGACATGATCAAAATTAACGAAATCAAGGTTACCTAAGTCAAAATCTCCAATTCTAACATGGATGTGCTAAAAGAGGCATCCAAAGCGCTAAATCTCAAAAGTGCTACTTTATCAGTCAAATGCGCTAAATCAGACACCCAAAGCGCTAAATCTCAAAAGTGCTACTTCAGCACTCCAATGCGCTCTAATAGACATCTGAAGCGCTATTTTACTCTAAGTGTTGTTTTACCGCATCGAAGCGCTAAAATAGTCCATCAAAGTGCCACTTTACCAGAAGCACTAGAATAGACCATGAAAGCATTGATCTACCAAATTAGAATGCTAGAACTCTCTAAGCGCTAAAATCCAGCATCGAAGTGCTAAAATCCACTACCTGAGCACTAAATCATCGAAAGTGCTACATTATCCTATAGAAGCGCTAGAGAATTTAACACATGCGCTAAATCTCAAAGCCCTAAACTACCTACTAAAAGCGCTACACCAGAGTGAAAGCACTACAATGCAGCTTGGAAGCGCTAAACTAAGCTAAAAAATGCCTAAAGCATGAAAAAGCATAAATAATAGAATTGCATGAAACACGAGGAGGATAATGTGTACATATCGGAGGTCCATACGCAATCGGTCATCGGTGATGTTGAACGCGCTCAAAAAGGTGAGTGTGGTAAGGGATTGGCATCCTACTCTAGCAGGCTGAAATGTCTCTCTCACAAGATTTTTAAACTCACAAAGTACAAATGACATTGAATGACCTTTTGGACTATATATAACCTTTTGAAAAGGGATTTTTTATGGGTTTTATTATATTTTGATTAATTTTATTCGTGAAATCAATTGAAATTCATTAGCGGGCTATATTTTTCTTCATCATTTGTTGGGAGATAAATTATTTCATCATCAAATCATCATCAAAATTCAAAAAATCTAAAAAACTATCAAATCATCATCAAAATTCGAAAAATCTAAAACATCATCAAATCATTAATTTATCTCTTGAGGGGGCATATTATCAACAATCATCTGAAAATCAATATCTGGGGCATGTCTGGGGCATACGAAATTATTCTGAATTTTTATCATCAATCCTGGCAGTAGCAGCAAAATTTTCTTTGAAGCAACACGTAAACACATCACTTTGAAGAGGGGCAAAATGTATACACCTAAAAATTGGTCTGGAGAATCCGATTAATTAAATACAAATTATTTGATTAATTATCCTAATTTCCTCTACTCATTGAATAAATAAAAATATTTATTTATTTAGTTCGCATTCACATTTAAATTCTTCTGATATCTCATCTTAATTAAATAAAAAAAATTAAATACTTTGTTTGATTTAATTATCATTCCCCTATTTTATTCTATCACATCAATCTTAAATTAATTAAATAAAGATTAAAACACTTTATTTATTAATTGCCAGTTATTCTTCTGTTTAATTTAATAAACAACTTCTATAGTTCATTTTCTTAAATTATTTATACCTCTTTTGCAAATTTAAATAAATCAAAATATTTGAATAAAAGCATAAGGAATATTCCATCTATATTTTTTCAAAAATGAATTAGATATCCTATGTCTAATTTATGTCAAAAATATGTCAAAATTAATGCTTTGAAACTTCACAGGAAGTTTTGGAGACAAATTGGAGACAAATTCCAAATTCTTCTCTCAATCCTCCTCCATCAATATTTCCTCTTCTCTTGCCTAGTTTTTTCATGGGTAGAGACAATCACCGAAATTCTCTCAATCTCCTCCATCTTTCGCCATTCAATCCTCCAGATTGAATCCAAGCCTCTCAATGCCATCTCTGTGCATTTCTATAGCCAGGAAATCTATAAATAAAGCCTCATTGAACCAAGAAAAGGATCCAGAGAATCTAACTTATGCACTCTTACTCTGTAAGAATTCAAGCATCAAGCATTCAAGCATCGAACATCCAACATCCAACAATCAAGTTTTTATATCATGGCTGCATCTTGTAGCTGCATTTATCTATTTCCATGTCAATTCATGATAGTTTACTTTCTTTGTCATCTAGTATTATCACATTAAGCTCCATATCATTTCATTAGCATCCATCTCATTCTTCAGATAGTCATTTTAACAGTCACATTGCTTACATGATCTGAGAGCCACAGTGATTTAATAAATCTTTGGAGATAGAGAGCAGTATGACGCTTTTAGTAGATTATTGCTCTGAATTGATTCATTTAGCTTTTTCTTTGATATAATGTTGTATTAAGAAGTGTTTTTTTCCTTCACACCTTATTCACACTTACAGTATTCACTAAAGTCAACCTAGGAAACTGTGCTCTTAAAACCTTGATTTTCACATAATGAACCTTATGGAATGAAAAGGAATTAAGGCATAGACATTTAGTTTGAAATCATAATGAAGAAATTGTTTTTGATAAAAGGAACCCATTAAGCAAAGATAAGGACAATTTGACCTCACATGTGTTCTCTCAAATGATTTCCTATAAAATCAAAATCCAAAAACCAAGGTTCAAGAAGCTTAGTCCAAAGGCTCGTGAAGAGCATCTTTCCATGATTTTTGAGGTTAGAGAAAGATTGGTATATAATTTCTACAAGAAGGATTCAAAGAATAACCCAAGTTTTTATGAGTTCTATTATCAACAAAATCCAACTCTTTTTTAAAAAATTGCTTTTCTCACATAGGAAGTATGGCATGTTCTTCAATACCGAGATCTTGTAAGAAAAATTATTGTCTAGGTCATGTATGGGATAAAAATCATCACTCTCATCCATCCCTCCATCATCAAAATAAAATCTCATCTCACTAACAAACTCTTGCGAACTTTGAAACATCATTCATACTAAAATTAGAGGCAAAATCAACATCACCTTGTTTGACTTAATACACTTAGTCAAATTATCAATCCTCTTGAACGAATCAACCTATGGGATAACACAACTTCCTAAGGTCTACAAGTTCAAAATCACTTTGATTGGCTTAACACACTTAGTCAAATCATTCTTGTGTGTGAGTTTTCTCTAGGATAACACAGCTTCCTAGGGTTTACAAGTTCATTATCATCTTGTTTGGCTTAACACACCTAGTCAAACTATCAAAATCAAATTGATTCAAGCCCTAAAAAGTTTAAAATCCCCCCCAGGGTTCTTCAATAGTTTCATTCATCCACATCATCCATCTTCCATTGATCTCATCCCCATCATCACTTTTGATCCTTAGAATTTCCTAGTTCTTCTTCTTTTTTGAGCCTAGGATTAAGATCAAACGATCTCTATTTTATGGTTCAAACAAGATCACAACACAAGAAGAACATGGAGATCACTAAGGAAACATCAACTTCAAGTGACCTAAGTCAAATGACTCCCAAAATAAACCCTATAGGTTCAAGCAACCCTCTAAACAACTCCTCTCTGCCATCACAAAACCCTCAAGAGGAGGGCCATTTAGAGGAGATCACTGATGATGACTTGGGAATGTCGTAATAGGAAATAACTGAAATGGTTCAAAATCTTGAGAATCATAGAATCATCAATGCCATGTTGAAACTTAATCCCTCTCTATATATACATGTGTTAACAAAAGAAGGGGCTAAACTCCCTTCTGACTTTGACGTGAGTACCAATATGGAAAGGCCTCTTGCGACCATACCCCCAATATAACTTCCAAACATCACTTGGGATATTCCCCAAATCATATCAACAATCGCTTCAACCCCGCCAGTTGTTAATAAGGGAAGCGCCATGCTTCACACAATCCAAAAGCATCGCCTTGTATACAACAAAGAAATGAATATCAACACCACACTGGATAACTCCATCCCGGTAAATTCATTACACTCGTATGTTCCAATTACTTTCCATAATCATGTAGACTCATCGTCATTTCATGCAGTGCCAATATGCCAGTTGAATATACAAACTTATCTCTCCATGATTTCATAAGGAGAGGGTGGGTTATTCGGGACAGGAGGAGTCATTGATCATTCCTCATCATCACTTTTCCAAGGGAACACACCACCATTCCCTCCATTACCTTTGAAATCTGTATCATCTTTTGGGTTGGGCCTTCCCCCCCTACCCACCACCAATTAACCAAACCAAAGCAATCTAAGCATCACATCAAACTCCCTCATTTTTCCATCAGTATCACAACAATAGATGGAAACCATTCAAGCCATCGCAATGATCAACACATCCACCTATCCCCAAATCTCTCAAAGCAAGGTTTCCCAAGGACCAAGTGTCTCGATCACACCACCCACAACCCAAACCCCAATCACTAACATGACCCTTCCGCTCACCACAATGCTCAACACCATTCCCAATCCACTGCTGATTCCACCAAACGCTAACATGATGAATCCATTCATCACCATGATTCAGGCAGTTGAAAGAGCCACCCACCAAAGGGTACTTCAACAAAACCAAGAAGTTGCACAGCTGGCTACTCAGCAAGTGCAAGCGCAATTAGCCACCAAACAAGCCACTCAAGACACACAAGCCGACCAAGTTGCACCACTACGCAAGTAGCACAAACAAGCCAATAAGCACAAGATCAAGCTCAAGCCTAGCACCAGGCTCAACAAGCACAAGCACAGTACCATGCAAAACTGCAAGCAATCCATCAACAGGTATACCAACAAGCCTTGCAAGATTTTCAGGAAAAAAAACAAGCTAAACAACAAGATTTGTTGGCACAACAATAGCTAGACCAAAAAAATCTTTGTTGGCACAACAACAACTAGACCAAACACAAGCTTTGTTGGTGCAACAATAGATAGACCAAAAAAAAGCTTTGTGGGAACAACAACAACACAACCAACAACAAGCTTTGTTGCAACAACAACATCAGGACCAACAACAAGCAATGTTGGTACAAATGTAGGCATATCAGCGGGCCTTAAACACATAGAAAATCTTCCAGCAAACCCCCACCAATACCCCACTCGTCAATCAAAAACCGCAAACTCTTCAAAACACATTCATCCCACCTGCTGATCCGCAAAATGATGTTGCATCATATATCAAACTGCTCTCACAGTAGGTGTTGGACCTTCAGTTAGGAAAAATAATCAGAACGCTGAGAAATTTGTGCCCCTATCCTTTTGATAGGAGTCTTACAATGGTACCATTCCCAAAGGTATTTGAAATCCCCAAATTCGACAAATATGATGGGATGGGAAACTTTGAAAATCATGTTAAGGAGTTTCAAGTGCATTACATGGAAGTTGCATATGATGACATGTATCTAATGCAACTATTTCCTCAGAGCCTAACTGGTACCACCATGGACTGGTTCTCTCATCTACCCATAGGCATCAAAACATTTTAGGAAATTGTGGATGCATTCCTCAAAAACTATGCATTCAACATGGGTACGGATGTTATTCTGGAGGAACTATCAACATTGAAACAAAGAAAAGGAGAGATATTCACCTCCTTCTTGCAAAGATGTTGATCCAAGGCCAATCAAAGCAAGTGGACCATGCCAGAAGAGCAACAAGTTTGCACAATCATAGCCAATCTGGACAAAAACTTGGCGTTCTATCTAAAACTGAAATGCTTATGACATATGATCAATTGATCCCAAAGGTGCTCAATATCGAAAGAGCCCTTAGTACATGAGGGGTTGCATCTACGTTTCCTACACAATAGGATAAACACCCATCCACCAGTTATAACGATAAACATCACACATGTTCAAGGAACAAAAATGGCACAAATGACGGAGTGGTTGATGCTAAGGTTGTCATTAGTGCTCCGAAGAAAAATATTCAAACCCATCATCAACCATAGAATCACAACCACAAAAATATGCAAACCAATACGGTAGCACAACAACAACTATCTCCAAACAATCAAATCAATAACTTCAACAATCAAGGAGGACCACCTCCCTTAAACAAGTATCCTCCCAAGTGGAAGTTCATGGCCCTTGGAGAGTCAATCGAATCTATAGTGAAGAAGCTAGTTAAAGAGAACCTTATCAAAATTTCCAATTCAGAGCAATATGTAGAACCCATGACAAAACCACCGTGGTACAATGAAAATCTCCTTTGCGATTTTCATAAAATCAAAGGGCATATAACCTCAAACTGCATGAGATTGAAAAAAATCATCCAAGATCTTATTGAGGAAAAAATCATAAATGTTGAGCAACCTGCTAGAAATCAAGACCTCAAAATATACACGAATCTGATTCCTAATCATAATTAGGGAAATACTCAAGGAAACAATCAAGGAAATAATCAAGGGAACAATAAAGGGAAATAAAAGTATGCCAGTGCAAACCTTGTATACGAGGACATCATCACATGCATAGATGAAATGGTCATTGTCATTAGCATCAAAGGACCCAACACTGATTGTGGAGTCACCACATGCGGTGACAAGGTTTCTATTGCAGGGGCATCACAGCCATCTAAGACCCCCATCTCAAATCCAAAAGTTGTTCCCTATGATTATAACGTCATTGACCAACTAAAAAGAACCCCTGCTCATATCTCTATCATGGAGTTACTTAAAATTTCTGCTACCCATAGGAAAATCCTTGATGAAGCATTAGCTACATCCACTTTTTCCACTAACCTTGATATGAAAAAATTCTAGGCTATGGTTGGTAACATCGTCACCCCAAATCTATTCACCTTCTCCAATCAAGATTTCCCCGCCCATCCATCTCACAACCGTGCACTTCACCTCCAAGTCCTGGTTCACAAGAAAAAGTTCAAAAGCATCTTGATGGATGGAGGCGCAGACCTCAATATTTTTTCACTTAAACTTATAAAGAACTTGGGAATCTCAGAAGACTCCATACAAAAAAACAAAGGCATTACCATCAGAGCATATAATGACAAGAAAAGAGTATCTCAAGGCACTATCAAGATCCCAATCCAAGTAGGGCCAGCTACTATGGAAACCACATGTCAAGTCCTTGACCTTGATTTACCCTACAACATCCTCCTAGGATGCCCATGGATCCATGGAATGAAGGCGATTGCCTCAACATTCCACCAATCTATAAAATTTTCATATCAAAATGAGGTCAAAATACATGGAGATCTTGAACCATTCGCCTATTGCAAAAACTTGGAAGCCAAGTTCTATAAGGTTCCCCAAGTACCAAAAAATGATGAGGGACCCTCCACTCCCTATATAGATCCATCTAACCTCATCTCCACTTCTGCATTAGAGACACCCTCCATCCCTGATATATCTGACATGAAGCTCATGATCCAGGACAATGGGTCTGGAGATTACAAAATAAAGAAAAATGCTTTTGTTGTAGGAGAGTTATCACAATCTCCTAGGTCACATGGGCAACCCCAACTAGTTGAAACACATGTCCACACTTTTTGGGCAGACCCTTCTAGATTCCACTGTTGGGGGATCTAAGCTAAGAAAATGTGGATGAAAGAGACATTTCAAGTTCACTAAACCAAGATGAAAGGCCCGCACCCACCCTACCCATGGATGAAACTAGTAGAAGACTGCAAATGATGCTTGGTATGGGCTACAACATAATTGAAAGCCTTGGAAGGAACATTGATGGATGACTAGAGCCCATTATTGTAGAAATATGGATGAGAAATATTGGCCTTGGATGTACCCCTCCGAGTATAACCGTACATGGCAGAGGTCCCCCAGTTAATTTAGTTAGGACTCCCCCTTAGTTATCGACAACTGCCCTACAATTACCCGATCCACAGGTCTTCCCCTAGACAATTTCACCTTTGATATAACTGATATTTGTAGTAGTAGTGATGATGAGGATACAATAACTGGCCTACCCACACTTTTTGAAGACTCCTCCTTACTCATTATTAGTGCCTCACCCATTGAGTTAGACCACCAAAATCACAAAATAAACCTAGTTTACCCACAACTCATCGATTATGACCAACGAGGACCACTAGTTCTAGACACATTCAAAAATGATGAGGCACTCTCAGAATTCTTGGGATTACGAGATATAGTGCCATGCAAAGATCATAAAGTTGGTTTCGACATCACACTGGACACACAAACCTATTACGGGGAGATGATTGAATCCTTTAGTCGCAAAAGAAAAAGAATGAGAATAAGCTTAGGGTCATTGAGTTAAAACCACATTGTGGCACTCTCTAACCATAGAATAATAAAAATAAAGGATGCATCCAATGGTGAAAACCTCTCTAAGGCACTAGAGGATGAAGGATTCAATCTCCCCTCTACTACACTTCATCAAGAGAAATCAACAGTCTTAGCAGAACAGTGCAATCCTATCAATCTTGGAACAAAAGCAATGCCACACATTACCTTCTATAGACATGGAAAATGTACAAATTCATTTTGGCACAACTGTTCCCAAGTACTAACAATATTTCCTCTTAAATCACACCCTCAACATTTCATCACATCCTATCTATAATTTAATAAATCATTATTTATTGGATTAAGTCTATCACCTCCTCTGGTTTAATTAATTAAATTAATTAACCTTACACATTTGTTTAATTAAATAAATCATTTTATTTGATTAAATTCTCTAAAGTCCTCTCATTAAATTAAATAAATTAAACCTTATTTGATTTAATCTAACATGTTCCTTCTTGATTAAATAAATCAAATTATTTGATTAATAAATCATTTCCTCTCAATTCCTGACTTAAATCAATTCACAAATCTAAGTCTAAATTGTCACATCATCTAATTCTTCATTAAATTAATCAAAACCATAATTAACTTAATCCCTTTCATTAAATTTCTCTAGAGAATGCAACTTGCACAATAAATCAAATACTTTTATTTATTAATTCATCCATTTTCCCTCACAAAGCATCAAAACAGAATATTCCTTAATTTGAATTCAAAAAGGCCAAGTGGACTTGGTCCTTCCAACAAGGCATTTAAGACATCTTACATGTCCTTTGCATTGAGCCAAGTGGTCATAACTCCATTTGACTTCTCATCCACCTTGTCATTTCAATATTTCAAAATTCAAATTTATGCATTTATCATGCGCATTGGCCAAAATGTGCTCATTCCTCATCCAATCACATGTAGACAAGTGGCACAATGCCATTTGATTATCTTTTGTCCCACATTGCTCAATCTTGCTCACCTCTTCCAAATTGAAGTCTATAAATTGGAAACTTCTCTCCTCATTTCACATCCACAATCTTCATGCAAAGTTACTCTCTTCAAGTGAGAACTAATTTTGCTCATTTCATCCAAGCACTCATCTCATTTTCACATTTTGACCAAGGTTATGCTGAAATCTCTTTGGAGATTGGACCATTTCTAGATCATCTTCATTGCAACTTAGGAATTGGGAAAGGGCTAATTGCAACACTCCATTGGCACCAATTCCCCCATGGGATCATCATTCTATTAACTTGATTAGGATTTAATTTCAATTTATTGTATTGTGTTCTTCATCTTTGTTCCTAATTTTAGTTTAAATAGATGGATTTTATGGGGAATCTCTCACTCTTGTGTGCATGCATTTTATCTAACATCTAACCATGTTTTTTACTCTTGTGCATTTGCAAGTTTAGGGGTTCACATTTTGGTGCTAGAAGGAGGGCGAATGTCAAGAATTTCATAACGTTTTTTGTGAAAAATTATGTGGTTTTAACATCTTTTGACTATACACAGGAAACTGCACCGCAAGTAGTTCATGCAGTCCTTTATTGTACTGCCTACTCAGATGTGGCATTGTATTGCACCGCACCTCTTGAAATCCACGGCACTATATTGAACCGCAATCGCTTCCCACCTTTAAATTTCAATTTTTCCCAAACATTACCATTTGCAAACTCTGTCGCCTGCTAGATTGCACCGCACCTGCGGTCTCTATTTCTACAGAGTGCCGCACACAGTCAACCACACGGCACTATATAGCACCGCCTATTTACCAAACTACGCCGCACCCGCTAACTCTGCTGTGGAGAATAGTCTGGTTTTAAATTTTTACATGTGCTTTTTTATTTTTGAACCTTTTAACTTTTCACCTATTTGTTGATCTTTTTTGCTCTCTATTTTCTATCATTTTGTAGGTTGGAGCAAAGGAAGAAGTTTATCATGATATCATGTCCACCAACCCAAAGTTTTTTGAAACACTAAAGTGTTCTTTAACACTCCTTAAAAATTTTGTTAAACATCTTTGACCTTAGGAATACTAAATTCAGTTTGGATTAAAAAGAACAAGCAATTTTTTATTTTTTTTATGACACCATGCTTTTTATGTTGTACAAAGTGTTTTTAAACACTAAAGTGTTTTTCAACACTCTTTAAAAAATTTGATAAGTTCATTGATCTTAGGACACTAAATTTCCATTGGGTTCTAAAATAAACAAATCAAATTTGTCTTTTCAAAAGTTGCCAAGGGGCTAAAAAGAACCTTAGACAAATATACTAGATTTTGTTTAAAAGTTAAAAATTGAACAAGGCAATCTCACATTTTATTTGGTGCTTAAAACAAATTAATCATTGCTTTGAGGTCTAAAATGAACAAGTGTTTTCCATGTTTGCAATCCTTTTCACATGTTAATATCATTTAAAATGCATATGCGCTTCACAACGATCTTGAGAATCAAAAGAATTTTGGTGATATTAGGTTGTTAAAAAGATTCCCTCCACATTTCAATTTGGGTGCTTAATAATTGAACAAAACATGCGAGTGTGAGCACGACATTTTGCAGAGGTTTTCCCCTTTGTTTTTCAACAAAGGTTGTGTAAACGACGGGATATGTTAGCTCGCTTTTGTTTATCTTAGAGGGCCTTCCTTGTGGGAAAAAGTACTCACCCAAGGGAATGACCTAACCAGGAACACGCTAAAGCCAAGCGACTTCCAACTGGTATATAAGTGTGGATTCTTGAGGAAAGTTCAAGAATCACAAGGATTATTCCAATGAGATGGACAACAATGGACTCTCGCCGATGTTGGATAATCCCCCACGAAAGGAATGCCCAAATTAGAACCCTTTGTTTAGAAAAATTCCAATACCTTGTCTATCTTGTTGGTGCAAAAGGTCATGTCCTTTGAAGCCACCCCACGTTATACATGTGGTTTTGTTGTGGAAATGGAAGGTATTCCATGGGAGATTCATGGATACTAATGCTTGGCTGACCCAAGAAGTGTGTGTCATGGAGGGGAGCCAGTGTGGTCAAGCATTTAGACATTCACACAAGATAGGCATAGCTGGATTTATCCAAGTGGGAACCCAACAAGATATTGCCTTATCATCTTAGGATTGTAAAAGTGCTTGAAAGAAAAGAACACATTGCTTGGTTCTCAAAAATATGCTCCTTGAAGTAAGAGAAAGGCTTGTATACAACTTCTACAAGAAGGCTTCAAGGAACAATCCGACTTTGTATGCCTTTTACTACCAACAGAATCCCAAACTTTTTGAAAGGTTTTCTTTTCTCCCATAGGAAGTATAGCATGTTCTTCAACACCAAGATCTTGTAAGAAAGAGTTGGGTCCAGGTTTAAGTCTAGGATCAAAGCATAATCCCCATCCATCTTTTCATCAAAATCAAATCTCATCCCATCATCAAATCTTTTGAGAACTCTAGAAAAATCACTCGTGCTAAACTTAGAGGGATAAACCAACATCACCCTATCTTGGCTTAACACACCTAGCCAAAATAGTCAACACTTTTGGACAGATTTACCTTTAGGATAACACAACTTCCTAAGGTTTACTATTTCACAAATCACATTGGCTTAATACACTTAGCTAATTCATCCACTTGTGCAAGTTCCCCTAGGATAACACAACTTCCTAGGGAATACAACTTCACTACAATCTTGTTTGACTCAATACACGTAGTCAAACCATCAGAATCAATCTAAGTCCTTACAATTTTAGCACAACCCTTCAAAGTTCTCCAAAAGTTTCATTCACTCGTTCCATCCGTTTATCCCATTATCATTTCCACCCTCTTTGATCGTTGGCTTCCCTAGTTTCTTCTCTTTTTTGAACCTGAAAGGTTAGGATCAAATGATCCCTATTTTTATGGTTCAAACTAGATCTCAATACAAGAACATGGAGAATATCAGTGAAATATCAACTTTTGTGGACATGAGTTGGTTAACCTCTGAAATAAACCTTGTGGGATTGAGCAATCCCCAAATTAACTCTCCTTTATCATCACAAAATCCTGAAGAGGAGAGCCATGATGGGGACATCACAAACAAAGACATGGGGATGACATAATCCGAAATGATAAAAATGGTTCAAAACCCCGCTAACCACAAAATTGTTAGTGCCATGTTCAAGTACTTAAACACATTAACGAAAGGAGGGGTCTCATTCCCATTCGACCTTGATGCAAGCACTAGTATGGACATGCCTCTTAAAAATGCATCCCCAACATCAAACATCAATCAAGAAATACCTCACATCATGACAACCATCACTCCCACCTCACCAATCGGAAACAAAGGAAGTGCTATGTTTCGAAAGTTACAACAGCATTGCCTTGTGACTAATAAAGAGGTGGTCATCACCACCACGCTGGATAATTTTGTTCCAGAGAATCCATTGCACCCATACATCCCACTCACATTTCATAATCCTGTTGGTTCATCTTCATTTCATGCCTCACCAACCTATCAGTTAAACATACCAACTTCTCTACCACAAGGAGAAGGTGATTTATTTAGAGCAACTGAAGTCACTGATCCTTTTTCTTTCCGTTGTAGCCTACCACCGCTACCCCCATTTTTGTTCACAACCACATCACCTCTCAGATTGGGTTTTCCTCCCCTAAACATCAGTAGCTTCTCAGATCTAGGTAATATGAGCATCACATCAAGTCCTCTCTTCTTGCCCGCAGCACCACAAACCATGACCATCCAAGCCACTGCGACAAACACATCCGTTGGTCCTCAAATATCCCAAAGCATGCCTTCTCAAGGACCAAACATCTCCACCACCCCTCCAACAACCCAAATCCTAACCACCACCATAACCCCTTCATTGGTCACAACGTTTGGTGTAATTCCCATTCCACCACCAATCCCACCAAAATCCAACACAGCAAATTCATTCATCACCCTAATCCAAACTCTTCAAAAGGCCAATCAACAAAGAGTACTCAAGCAAAAGCAGCAAGCCCAAGCTCAAGCTCTAACCCAAGCACAAGCACAAGCCCAACAATAGGCACAAGCCCAATACCAAGTGCAATTGCAAGCGATCCATCTGCAACCTTACCAACAAGCCTCGCAATAATTTCAGGTACAACAACAAGCTTTGTTGGCACAATAGCAGCTCGACCAACAACAAGCTTTGTTGGTGCAACAAAACCTAGACCAACAACAAGCTTTACTAGCACAACAATAGATTGATCAACAACAAGCTTCATGGGAACAGCAACAGATGGACCAACAACAAGCGTTGTTGGAACAACAATAGCAAGATCAACAACAAGCATTGTTGATGCAAATGCAGGCATACCAACAAGTTGTGAATGCACAGTAGATCTTGCAGCAAACACCCACTAGTACCCTTCCCACCCATCAAACACCTCAAACACCTTGCAACTCCTTCATTCCACCTCCCGACCCAAGAAAAGATGTCGCGACACAAATCAAACTACTCTCGCAGCAAGTGTTGGACTTACAAGCAAGAAAAACCACAAGGACACCAGGAAATTTTTTCCCTTATCTTTTCGATAGAAGTCTCACCATGATACCATTCCCAAAGGGATTCAAGATCCCCAAATTTGACAAGTACAATGGAACGGGTAACCCTAAAAACCACATCAGGGAATTTCAGGTGCACTACATGGAGGTCGCATATGATGACACGTATCTAATGTGACTCTTCCCTCATAGTCTAATTGGTCCAGCCATGGAATAGTTTTCTCACCTACCCACAAGCATTAAAACATTCGAGGAAATCATGGAAGCTTTCCTTAAAAATTATGCTTTCAATACAGGTGTGGATGTTAGTTTGGAAGAACTATCAACACTCAAACAAAGGAAAGGAGAGCTATTCACATCCTTCTTGCAAAGATGGTGATCCAAGGCCAATCAAAGCAAGTGGACCATGCCGGAAGAACAACAAGTTTTCACCATCATAGCCAATCTAGATGAAAACATGGCATTTTACTTGAAAATGCAGTGCATCATGTCCTATGATCAACTAATCCCAAAGGTTCTCAACATCGAAAGAGCCCTTACTACACGAGGAGGCGCATCAACATTCACTCCACCCCAAGATAACCGCCCATCTAACAACTAAAATGATAAACCATGAACATGGTCGAGGAATAAAAATATCACAAATGACAACGTGGTCGATGCTAAAGTCATCATCAGTGCCCCCTAAGCAAAATATCCCAAATCATCATCAACCGCAAAATCATAATTGTAACAATGTGCAGGCTAATGTGATAGTAGCACAACAACAACCAACACCCACAAATCAAATCAACAACTTGGGTAATCAAGGAGGACCACCTTCCCAAGGCATGTATCCCCCTAAGAGAAATTTCACAGCTCTTGGTCAATCAATTGAGTCCATAATGAAGAAGCTGGTCAAGGAGAATCTAATGAAAGTCTCTAACTCAGAGCAGTACACGGAACCCATGAACAAACCGCCATGGTATAACGAAAATCTCCTTTGTGACTTTCACAAAGTCAAAGGACATACCACCGCCAACTGCATGAGGCTGAAAAAAAATCATCCAAGACCTCATTGAGGATAAAATCATCAATATCGAACAACCATCTGGAAACCAAGACCTAAAGATATACACGAATCCGATGCCAAACCACAACCAAGGGAATGATCAAGGCAATAATCAAGGGAACAATAAGGGCAAGCAAAAGTATGCTAGTGCTAACCTAGTATATGAGCAGATAGTCAGATGCGTCGATGAGATGATCACCATCATAAATGTCAAAGGAGCCAACAATGACTGTGGAGTCACCACATGTGGCGGAAAGGTTACCATTGTCGGGGCACCAACTAATACCCCCATTTTGAATACAAAGGCCATCCCCTATGACTACAATGTCACTGACTAGCTAAAAAGAACACCCACCCAAATCTCCATCATGGAACTATTGAAAATCTCTGCCTCCCATAGAAAGATCCTTGACAAAGCATTAGTTGCATCCATCATCTCTACCACCCTTGACACAGAGCAATTCCAGGCTATGGTGGGTAACATCGTTACCCCAAATCTCATTACATTCTCTGACCAAGACTTCCCCCCATAGCCATCTCATAACCACACACTCCACCTTCAAGTGCTCATCCATAAAAAGAAAGTCAAACGAGTCCTGGTGGATGGAGGTGCAAGCCTTAACATTTGTTCCCTAAAGCTTATAAATAAATTGGGATTTTTTGAGGATTCCATTAATAAGAACAAAAGAATCACGATAAGGGCGTATGATGACCAAGAAAGAGTATCTCAGGGTACTATAAAAATCCCCATTCAAGTGGGGCTGGCAACCATGGAAACCACCTATCAGGTCCTCGACCTTGACCTACCATACAACATCCTCCTAGCACGCCCGTGGATCCATGGAATGAAGGCAGTGGCCTCAACCTATCACCAATGCATCAAGTTCTCACATCAGAATGAGGAGGTCACTATATATGGGGATCCTGAACCTTTTGCCTACTTCAAAAACTTGGAAGCCAAGTTTTATAAGATTCCTCAAGTACCCAAAAATGATGAAGGACCATCTACTTCATACATAGACCTAGCCAACCTCGCTTCCACTTCTACGACAGAGACACCCGCCATCCCTGATATATCTAAAATCAAAAACATGATCCAGGACAATGGATGCGGTGACTACAGAATGAAGAGAAATGCATTTGTTGTAGGAGAGTTACCACAATCTCCTAGGTCGCATGGACAACCTCAACCAGTTGAAACACGTATCCACATTGTTAGGGCAGAACCTTACAGATTCCACCATTAGGGGGATCTCAGTAGAGAAAATGTGGATGAAGAGGACATCTCAAACACATTATACCAACATGAAAGGCCCACCCCCACCCTACCCATGGAGGAAACTAACAGAGGGTTAAAAATGATGTTTGGTATGGGCTATAACAAGAACGAAAGCCTTGGAAGGAACAGTGATGGACGGTTGGAGCCCATCATTGTAGAAAGAAGAATGTGGAACCTTGTCCCTGGGTATACTCCTCTGAGTATAACCGTATGTGGCAGGGGTACTCCCAAAAGGACAGTCAGGCCCTCTCCTCAGGTAACAACAACCACTCCTAGACCACCTGTTTGCTTAGGTATCCCACTCAATAATTACACCTTTGAAGTCACCAATGTTTGTCCCAGTAGTGATGATGATGATACCATAGTAAGTCTCCCTAAGCTTTTTGAATATTTTGCCTTGTTAATGATTAGTGCCTTCATAGTTGAGTCAAACCAACCAACCCAATGAATCACCTTAGTACACCCCCAACTCATTGATCACGACCAACGTGGACCACCGATTCTAGAATCATTCGAAAATGATGAGGCACTCTCAGAATTCATGGGACTGAGGGATACAGTTCCATGTGGGGACCATAAGGTAGGCTTCAACATCACGTTGGACACATAGGCACACTATGGGGAGACGATTGAGACCTTCAGCCGCAAAAGGAAATATCAAGAATAAGCTCGAAGTTATTGATTGAAAACCACACTGTGGCACTCTCTAACCACAAAATAGTAAAAATAAAGGATGCATCCAATGGTGAAAACCTCTCTGAGGCACCAGAGGATGAAGGATTCAATATCCCCCCTATAGCTCTACATCAAGAAAAGTCAATAGTCCTAGCAGATCACTGTAACCCTGTTAACTTGGGAACAAAAACAGAGCCACAAATCACTTTCTACGCTGAGTCACTCTTAATAGAGGAACAAGAACTGTTAGCAGCATTCCTGAAAGAAAGAAAGGTAAAATTTGCATGGACCTATGTCAACATGCCAAGTTTGGACCCTGAGGTCGTGGTTCATCATTTGGATGTTTACCCTAGGGCAAAACTAGTCAAACAAAAGTTAAGGAAGATGCACCCACAAATAGCCCTGCTCATGAAAATAGAATTACAAAAGCTCCTAGATGCTGGTTTCATACGCTTGATTGATTATCCAGAGTGGGTATCTAATCTTGTGCCAGTATCAAAACCAAATGAGGGCATTCGCATCTGCACAGACTTTAGAGATCTAAACAAAGCATGTCCTAAGGATGATTTTCCACTACCCAACATTGACATGATAGTGGACATGACAGCTGAACATGAGATGTTGTTTCTAATGGATGGCTTCTTGGGATACAATTAGATAATGATAGCAAAGGAAGACCAGCACAAGACAACCTTTACATGTCCATGGGGCACCTACTGTTGGAATGTGATGCCATTTGGGAGAAGAATGTAGGAGCTACATACCAAAGAGCCATGACACTGATCTTCCATGACATGATCCACAAGACTATTGAAGATTGTGTGGATACCATATTGGCTAAATCAAAGAAAAGGCAGGATCACATAGCAACTTTAAGAACAATCTTTGACAGGCTAGAATAGTACAAGGTGAGACTTAACCCAAAGAAGTGTGTCTTTGGGGTACAATCAGGAAAGTTGTTGGGGTACATAGTTTCAATGAGAGGGATAGAGGTGGACCCTACAAAGGTAAAAGCAATCCTTGATATGGAAGCACCGAGAATATTAAAGCAACTCAGAGGATTACAAGGTAGACTCCAGTCCATCCGGAGATTCATAGCACAACTAGCCGATAAACAAATAGCCTATTCACATCTGCTCCACAAGGGAGTCGCATTCAGGTGGGATGACAAGTGTGAACAAGCATTCAGAAAAATCAAGGAATACCTACTTACATCACATGTGTTGCTGCCACCGATCGTAGGGAAACCATTGATTCTATACATCTTAGCAACGACATCCGCCCTTGGCACCCTTTTAACCCAACACGATGAAAAAGGAACCGAGTGGGCAATTACTATATCAGCAAAACAATGGTGGGGCATGAACTCAATTACACATCAATAGAAAAGGCTTTCTTGGCACTGGTATTTGCAGCCCAAAAATTTAGACACTGTAGGCTAGCTCATCAAATTAAACTAATTGCCAAGATAGACCCTCTGAAATATCTATTTTCAAAAGCAAGGCTCACAAGCATAATGGCTAAATAGGTAATGATACTATCTGAACATGATATTGAATATGTCGAGCGAAAGGAGATCAAAGGACAAGTTATTGTGGACTAGCTAGTAGAATCTCCCCTCTACACAGACAACCCACTCATATCAGAATTTCCAAATGAGTCCCTTTTCAATCTCGATGCAACCGACCATTGGAAACTATACTTTGACATTTCCCACACACAACATGGATCGGGAGCCAGTGTATTATTCATCACCCCACAAGGGGATTGCATACCAAGGTCTTATAAGTTGGCATTCCCCTATATGAACAACATTGTAGAATATGAGGCTTTGACCATAGGTCTCAAGATTGCTACATAGTGGAGAATTATGGCATTACAAGTCTATGGAGACTCACAGCTTATCATTAACCAAGTCAATGGTGAATATCAAACTAAAGATGATAAGCTCACACCATAAAAAAGGGTGGTAGAAAGCCTCAAGGAATCATTCATCAACATCACCTTTGAGCAAATACCGAGGGAAAAAAACAGAGCAGCTGATGCAATGGCAATGATCGGATCCTTGCTAGATATCCCTTGCAATGTCTCAAAACAAGATTTCCTTGTAGAGCAGCTTCTCGTACCCAGTTTTGAGGTACTAGAGTGAGAATACGCGTGTGAACTCATTGGCCCTAGTGATCTTTGGTACCATGAAATTTACACCTACCAAAGGTTAGGAATCCTCCAAACTAACATCACCCCGAACCTAAAGCAAACCTTTGTCAAAAGGGCCTTACGATTCATCATCCTAGGAGAGAACCTCTTCTGTAGAAGCATCGATGGAACCCTGCTACGTTGTTTAAAACCTAAGGAAGCCATGACTGCTCTAACTGAGGTACACAATGGCACATGCGGTTTGCACTTGAGTGGTATGACCTTGGCTAAGAAGTTGTTAAGAACCGAGTACTATTGGCCGACAATGGAGAGAGAGGCACATGACTTTTTCAGAAAGTGTCTACAGTGCCAATAGCATGGAGACCTCATTCATGCACCAACTCAAGAGTTGCATCCAATTGTTACACCTTGGCCCTTTTCATAGTGGGGGCTCAATCTCATAGGTAAAATTTCATCGACCTCATCCAATGGCCATAAGTTCATTGTCATTGCCACTAAATATTTCACAAAGTGGGTCGAAGAAATTCCCATGACCTACATCACAGGTAAACAGATATCCAAGTTCATCCTGAACTACCTCATTTGCCAATATGGTGTTCCTCAATCCATTATCTCTGATAATGAGACACCCTTCAAGAATTAGGATGTCTGTGATTTGTGTGAAAAGTTCAAAATCCAACATTGCTTTTCCACCCCATACTACCCACAAGGCAATGGCCAAGCAAAAGCTACCAATAAAACCATTCTGAAAATACTCAAGAAAACAGTCAATGACTTTGGACGTGACTGAAATTTGCAATTAAACCCTGCCTTATGGGCCTACCACACCAGCATCTGCACACCAACATTTGCCACCCCATTTTCCCTGGTCTACAGATCATAAGCCATCCCCCCTATTGAGATCGAGCTTCCGTCACTGAGGATATCATTGAAAAACCTCATCATAGATGAGGAATACAAGGTTACAAGACTGAATGACCTGGAGTTACTAGATGAATGGCAAATGGATGCCCTAAATCATCTATAGGTCTACCAAAATCACCTGAAACGAAACTACAACAAGAAGATTAGGTAGCGCACCTTCCAAGTTGGTGACCTTGTGCTAAAAGAGAACCAAAAGAATGTGCCCAACTCAGATACAAAAGGAAAATTTGAGCTTAACTAGCTGGGACCTTTCATCATCACCACGAGTTACACGTTAGGAGCATATCAACTAGTGACACTAGAAGGCGAGCCTCTGTAGGAGCCTCTGAATAGCTCTCATCTCAAAAAGTTGTTGTATGCCTAAGAACTTGCAAAGGTATAGAAATAGAAAATACAAAAAGAAATCAGAAAAAGTCCAGAAAAAATGGTTACCTTGATGAAAGCATGGCAAACAAGCATCTTGGCGACAACAAAAAAATCCAAAAATGCAAAAATCCAAAAAAAATAGAAAAAGGATTGAAAACAGTAAAGAAAAAAATCGTCCTCTAGTGAAAACCACTTCGGTGGCACTTTGGATAGGTACCTTGGTGAAAACTTGGCAAACATGCGTCAAGCATAAATAAAGCACTCTCTATCCACCAGGATTTGCACGACTCACTCATCCACCCATACACCCATTCACTCACATCCATACCATAGCTTGAGCTAGTGTCTGTATCACATTCCACCATAGTACTACTTGGCATATTCCTAAGGTCAATTTGCCTTGCCTTTATCGAAGTAGTCTATCGCACCATGCTGGGGGCATGTTCCTATGCCACCATCGGATCAAATTCGTGTATATTCTTGGAATCTTCTCATAATTCATCAAAAAATGAAAAACATCCAAATTCATCAAAAATCCAAAAACATGTCAAAATATCAAAAAATATTACAAAAATTCATTATTAAGTCTTGTCAGTCTTTCACCTTGTTGAACTACATCATCTCTGAGCTTGAACGTAGGCAAGGTTAATCTTTGATCATCCCTCGAGATAGTTAGGGTCAATCCTTAGGCATCTGTCACATTGGCAATCCATTTGCCCATTTAGTCTGCATCTTAGTTTAGTCCTTTAAGTAATAAAAGGGGCAATCCGTTTTCCCATCTAGCTCATCATCACGTCAGTTTGTCATCAGTCGAACTACATGGTCTCTGCATGTATAACGTAAGCAAGGCTATCTATGGATCAGCTCCCAAGACCCCTAGAATAGGTCTTTAAGTTAGTATGTTCGTCATAAATCTTCAAAATACCAAAAGCATTTGTAAAACATCTCAAAAATACCAAAAACAACCTCAAAATATCTAAAAACCCAAAATGGTGCATCCATTTCATCTCGCTTTCACCCGTGATTGTCATCACTCATAATAAAATCAATCGTCGCCTTCACCCTTTGGTGAATCAGTCAGAAGCAAGTCTAGCAGGTTTAAAAGTGAACGCTCTAATTGTCAGAGTCTTGAAGGTCTAAGTCAGTAAGCAAGGAAGTTGGTCAACTCGGAGTATCAATAGCTTATCACCCAAACCAGTCCCACCAAACTCTGATCACAACATGTCCTAGGATGAAGCTTTCCTGAGATGGACATAAGCATCAGATACCCCTCACAGTAGTTAGTCTTGGCTAGTGGTATGAAGAACATTAGCTTGTCTGGTTTGCTTTATTTGGTTTTTTATTGACTTATCTTATTTTGCGCTCATTCCAAGGACCTCTTGATAATGCCTAAACAAAATAGGTTTAGAGAGAAAGGAATCATTATCTTTTTTATCTGCTACGCTTGTGGGATACACTTGTAAAATAACTTAGTCATATATATTTTGTTTGGTTTGTAGGGAGGATGTTTTAGGTATCTTGTTGACCACATAGGAAGGCTTGCTTTTCTATGCTTTGGTCCGAGATGTTTAAAATGTTTAAACTACATCCTGAACGAAAGTATGTATGTTAAGTGTGAATAAGAATACTCCTATCTGATTGTCGAGTCAGAGTCCATCACACTAGGTACAACCCCATCCTGGTCCTTTATACCTTGATGCATCATACCTAGGTGTGTTATCAAACATAATGCAATTGACCCTTTGAAAATCCCAATTCCTAGCAATGCAAATCGCCATCACCATTATAACTAACTCATTAATTCTGCAATTCTTCTATCTTCTTTCCATGCTAACATGGTATCATAACAGTGATCAAAACATCACCCATGCATACACGCTGTGACCACATGATCATTAGCATTAAAACACATTGCATCATATTATTATCTTAAGTTATGAAGAATAATATAAATTTGTTATTCTAAGCATCTTAAAAAATATTACATCATTATGCATACATAATCATTTGCATCCATTCCATCTGCATATCATTACACAACCATTAACATGCATTACATAAAGCATGAAAAAAATATACAAAAAGAAGGGCATCCATTACATACATTGTATCGCATAAGCATAAGAATAGAAAACATCTCATGGCATCATACATTTGCACATTATACATCTGCACATCATACATGTGCACCATACATATCATGAAGGGTGAATCATTTCATATATATCATGAAAAAATACTGTTATGATACAAATCGGATCAAGTGTATATCGAATACATGGTACAATAAGGCCAAAATACTACAGCCCGTATATAAAAAATAGAACAAACTATCAATTGATCAAAAGGGCTAGCCCTGCTGGCTACTACCCTCCCCATCCTATCTCTCACCATGAGCCTCTGTCGGTTGCCTCCCTATCTGCTGAGAGAAATTTGGCACTCTGTCTGCTGATGGCACTACTTGTCGGTAGTGTTGCCAATAGTACTCGGCCTCTCTGATGGCATCCCTGTACTCCTGAATGTCAATTGATCAGCCTTGGGAGGTAGAAGTTGTACTCTCTAGCTGTCGACGTTGACCAATCTCCTAATCCCTCTTGGATCATGCCTAGTCCCTCTCAGCGGTAACAACAACAACAACCTATTACCATGCCTCATCCCACTCTGTTGCCAGAACCTGTACCTGGCCCTGCAGCTGCTAAATCAATACATCTCTGGGATCTGGTTGACCCGCTGGCTGTCCTGCTAACTGTGTTGCTGGCTGTTGCTGGGGACCTGCCCTCGGCTGACCATCTTGATCTCCTACTCGGGGAGGTAACTATTGTGCTGGATCCCTAGGGGGTGTCTAATGAGGAGGTGGCCCACCTCCTCCTTTACCCCATCCTCGACTAGCTCTCCCACCCCTGGGTCTGTGTCGTGGGGCAGCCACACCCGGAACTGTCAATCTAAGTGGAGGCCTAAACCATGCCCTATAAGCTGGAGTGACTAATACATTTTTCGGCCCCTGATCATATGGCCACGGTTGGGCCACCAACCACCTGAATGAGGATACCGCCTCAGCTACCAGAATGGGTTGGCCCCATGCTGTCTCTTTGGTAGTGCAGGCAAAGATGGCCACATACTGGTCATCGGGCTTGTCTTGTACCTCCCCAAACTATCGGGTAAACCTGTTGGGAAGATACCTCTCAATCATGGTGTGCTCTCAACCCTGCATCCATCTATCCTGTCTGGCATAAAATAATTGATCGACATCATCGAACCATGGGCCAATGCCCATCCAGGGTCTCCAGATAAACTCTCTCATCTCATCGAGAACTCACCGCCAGTGCACAAGACCACCTATGCTAGTGTGGGTAAAATGAATCTCTGCCCCGCCATACCACCAAACCAGAGGATCATATCTCAAGGAGAACTTGTGTAACATCTGGACCAAGCACTGGAATCCTCTCCCATGCCTAGATGTGTAGTAGGGTGACTCCGGCCCCAAGCGACCTACTGCCTAGGTAAGCGAACTCATGAAGATGCCTGTAGAGGGACGCTAGTAATACCAGTCCCCAAGAAAAGTAGAGCCTGTGTTGAACTATCTGATCCCATGCCAATCCCCATCCTGGACTAAAATATCGGCCCCGTCGATCGGGTACCACAAGGCTTGAGATGATGGCAGCAATAATCAATCTATAAGAAGGCACGCTACCACAATATCTCTCTAAATCAATCTGAGCATCAACAAAGTCAATCTCATCAAGCTCCATAACCCCATAGCAAGCATCTCGACCGGCATCCGGATCATAGGTAACTCAGGGTGCATGAATAGGTAATCGAAGGATGCGCCATACATTCTCAAGGGTAATGGTAGCCTCACCGATAGGAAGATGGAAGGATGAGGTCTTGCTATTCCATCACTTGGCCAGGGCCGTCATCATGCCTAAGTGTGCCCGAATAGGAGGGACGTACACAACATACCAAAGACCAAGGGCACCAAGATGCTCCTGAACCAACTCATGCATATCCTACAATCTGCTAAGTACTGGCCATCTATGCTCCCATGAGTAAAGTGCATCAAACTCCTCCTGCACAGGCAAAGCCATCGCGTCAGAAAAAAATAAACCTTTTACATCTCACACTTTCTTTTGCACCCAAAATAGCAAATGCGGCATTGTTTGCGGGTGCGGTATAGTTTGGAAAATCCCAAATTGCGCCACCACAGTAAGGTTTTCATCTCTCGTAGTTTCAAAATGGTTAGCGCGACGCTATTCACATATGTGGTCCAGTATATGGAAAACCTTCGTTTTCCTAACTGCATCGCGTGGCGAACTATGCTCTTGCGGTGGACTTTGACCGAAAAAACCCTAATGTCAAAACTGAAGCGTGCGACGCACTTCACATATGCGGTGCCATATAGGACCGTGCGGTGCTTATAAAACATTTTCAGTGATGCCATATAGCGTCACGCAACTTATATGACACCTCAACCTTATTTAATGCACTTAAAACAAAAAAATAAAAGTTGGATAGGGGTACATACCACGGGTCCTATGTCGACTGGTCATTGGTGCACTCGTACTCTCTCTGACACATGCTCAGGAAGCTGTCATCATGCCATTTCAACCAAGACTCAAAGCTCAAAGAGTGAAATTTTCTAAAGGCTAAAATTGCAAATGCATTGAAAGTGACCCCTTGAGGTCTATTTAAGCCTAAAAATTAGGGTTTTTAGACCTAATTTGACCTTCTGTCAAGGGTTTTTCATCCCCCAATCCTGTTTTCACCCAACCGAGAGTCATTCTACATCGCTTTTGGCATTTTAATGCATTTTTCTCGCATTTTGGGACATTTCTGGCCTGTCGGGCACCTTGTCATCTTTTTCATGAGATCATCCAAAAAATCAAAAAAATTGTCCGATTTCTCAAGGGGGCAATATCCAGCAAATCCTTCCACTGGGGCAGTAGTAGGTCATCTGAAAAAATTCAAAAAAATCTTGGACCTTTGATCACAACAGTTTATTCTTTGAATCAATGCAACAAGTACATTGCTTCAAAGAGGGGCAAAATGTAGACATGGAAAATGTACAAGTTTGTTTTGGCACAACTGATCCCAATTACTAACAACATTTCCTCTTAAATCACACCCTCAACATTTCATCACATCCTATCTATAATTTAATAAATCATTATTTATTGGATTAAGTCTATCACCTCCTCTGGTTTAATTAATTAACCTTACACATCTGTTTAATTAAATAAATCATTTTATTTGATTAAATTCTCTAAAGTCCTCTCATTAAATTAAATAAATTAAACCTTATTTGATTTAATCTAACATGTTCCTTCTTGATTAAATAAATCAAATTATTTGATTAATAAATCATTTCCTCTCAATTCCTGACTTAAATCAATTCACAAATCTAAGTCTAAATTGTCACATCATCTAATTCTTCATTAAATTAATCAAAACCATAATTAACTTAATCCCTTTCATTAAATTTCTCTAGAGAATGCAACTTGCACAATAAATCAAATACTTTGATTTATTAATTCATCCGTTTTCCCTCACAAAGCATCAACAGGGAATATTCCCTCATTTGAATTCAAAAAGGCCAAGTGGACTTGGTCCTTCCAACAAGGCATTTAAGACATCTTACATGTCCTTTGCATTGAGCCAAGTGGTCATAACTCCATTTGACTTCTCATCCACCTTGTCATTTCAATATTTCAAAATTCAAATTTATGCATTTATCATGCACATTGGCCAAAATGTGCTCATTCCTCATCCAATCACATGTGGACAAGTGGCACAATGCCATTTGATTATCTTTTGTCCCGCATTGCTCAATATTGCTCACCTCTTCCAAATTGAAGTCTATAAATTGGAAACTTCTCTCCTCATTTCACATCCACAATCTTCATGCAAAGTTACTCTCTTCAAGTGAGAACTAATTTTGCTCATTTCATCCAAGCATTCATCTCATTTGCACATTTGCACCAAGGTTATGCTGAAATCTCTTTGGAGATTGGACCATCTCTACATCATCTTCATTGCAACTTAGGAATTGGGAAAGGGCCAATTACAACACTCCATTGGCACCAATTCCCCTATGGGATCATCATTCTATTAACTTGATTAGGATTTAATTTCAATTTCTTATATTGTGTTCTTCATCTTTGTTCCTAATTTTAGTTTAAATAGATGGATTTTATGGGGAATCTCTGACTCTTGTGTGCATGAATTTGATCTAACATCTAACCATGTTTGTTACTCTTATGCATTTGTAGGTTTAGGGGTTCACACCTTCTATGCTGAATCACTTCTCACAAAAGAATAAGAACTCTTAGCGGCATTCCTAAGAGAAAGAAAGGTGAACTTCACATGGACTTATTCTAACATGCCATGTCTTGATCCGGAAGTTGTGGATCATCATTTAGCTGTCTACCCAGGGGCAAAGCTAGTGAGACAAAAATTGAGAAAGATACACCCTCAGATAGTCTTGCTACTCAAGGTGGAATTATAAAAAATCCTCGATGTCAGCTTTATACACCCAATTGATTATCTGGAATGGGTGTCAAATCTTGTGCTAGTTTCAAAACCAAATGGGGGCATCTGTATCTGCACTGATTTCAAAGACCTAAATAAAGTGTGTCCTAAGGATGACTTTCCACTACCCAACATTGATATGATAGTGGACATGACGATCGAACACGAGGTGCTATCACTGATGGATGGCTTCTTAGGGTACAAACAGATTATGATAGCAAAGGAAGACCAGCATAAGACAACGTTTACATGTACATGGGCACCTACTACTGGAACATGATGCCATTTGGGCTAAAGAATGTAGGAGCAACATATCAAAGGGCCATGACACTAATTTTTCATGACATGATTCACAAAACCATGGAAGATTATGTGGATGATATATTGGCCAAGTCAAGGAAAAGATAGGATCACATAGTAGCTCTAAGCGCCATCTTTGACAAATTAGAGAAATACAAGGTTAGACTCAACCCCAAGAAATGCATCTTTGGGGTGCAATCAGGTAAACTCCTAGGATATATAGTATCAATGAGAGGAATAGAAGTGAATCCCACCAAGTTCAAGACAATCCTCGACATGGAAGCACCTAGGACACTAAAATAATTCAGAGGCCTACAAGGTAGGCTCTAATCCATCCACAGATTCATAGCACATTCGGTGGATAAACAGATTCCATATTCACATCTAATCCACAAGGGAGTAACATACAAGTGGGATGATAAGTGTGATAAGGCATTTAGTAAAATCAAAGAATATCTACTCACGCCACCAATGTTAATGCCACCTACTCTAGGAAAACCACTAATTCTATACATTTCAGCAACCATGGCAACTCTTAGTGTTGTATTAGCTCAACACAATAAAAATGGAAGAGAGAGAGAAATATACTACATCATAAGGACAATGGTAGGGAATGAGCTCAACTACACACCAATAGAAAAATCCTGTCTAGCAGTTGTGTTTGTAGCCCAAAAGGTTAGACACTACATGTTGGCTCATCAGATCAAGCTGATTGCGAAGATAGATCCACTAAAATACTTTCTCTCTAAGGCCCCTCTCACAGGATGAACAACTAAGTGGGTTATGATATTGATAGAACATGATATTGAATATGTAGAGCACAAGGCTATCAAAGGACAAGCAATTACAAACCAATTGGAAGAGGCTCCAATTTATGCCGACAACCCACTTATCTCAAAATTTCCAGACAAGTCAATTTTCAATATAAGTATAGAAAATTATTGCAAGATGTATTTCGATGGGTCATACACACAACATGGGTCGGGTGTTAGAATCTTCTTCATCACTCCCCAGGGAGACTGCATACCCAAATCCTACAAACTATCTTTTCCATGCATGAACAACATAGCAGAGTATGAAGCTCTTGTCATAGGATTAAGGATTGCATTACAATGGTAGATTATGGCTCTCAAAGCCTATGGAGATTCACAACTCATTATCAACCAAGTCAATGGTGAGTACCAAAAAAAGGATGACAAGCTAACTCCATACAAGAAATTAGTGGAGAGCCTCAAAGAATTCTTCATTGATGTCACAATTGAACAATTACCTAGAGAAAATAATAGAGCAATAGATGCTATGGCCACAATTGGATCTCTCTTGGAAATCCCAAAAAATGTTCCAAAACAAGAATTCTTGGTAGAGCAGCTTCTCGTACCGACATTCAAGGTAAAAGAGTCTGAATTCGTGTGTGAAATCATTGGTCCCGATGATCCCTAGTATCACAACATCTATACCTACCTAAGAATAGGAGTCCTTCCAGCTGAAATAACCCCAAACCTTAAGCAAGCCTTTGTCAAAAGGTCCTTACATTTTTTCATCCTAGGAGAAACCCTTTATCATAGGATCATTGAAGGAACCCTATTGTGTTGCTTAAATCTTGAGGAAGCCCTAACTACTCTGACTGAGCTTCACAATAGAATTTGTGGTTCGCACTCGAGTGGTATGACCTTGGATAAGAAGTTGTTGAGAACTAGATACTACTGGCCAACAATGGAAAGAGAGGCACACGACTTTGTCAGAAAGTGTTTACAGTGCCAATAGCATGGAGACCTTATTCATGCACCAGCTCAAGAGCTTCATCCTATTGTTACACCTTGGCCCTTTTCACAGTGGGGGCTCAATATCATCAGCAAAATCACACCCACCTTATCCAACGGCCACAAATTCATCATCACCACCACAAAGTACTTTACAAAGTGGGTCAAAGCAATTCCCATGACCTACATAATGGGAAAGAAGATATCTAAGTTCATCTTGAACTATCTCATTTATCGATACAGTGTCCCCCAAACTATTATCTCTGATAATGGGACACCTTTCAAGAATCAATATGTGTGTGACCTTTGCCACAAATTCAATATCCAACATCACTTTTCAACTCCGTACTATCCCCAAGGCAATGGCCAAGCAGAGGCCACCAATAAAACTGTCTTGAAAATCCTTAAGAAAATAGTCAATGACTTTGGTTGTGACTGGCATCCACAGCTAAATCCCACCTTATGGGCCTACCACACTAACATCTGCATGCCAATAGGCGCCACCCCATTCTCCCTGGTCTATGGATCAAAAGCCATCCTCCCAATCGAGATCAAGCTCCCATCATTAAGGATATCACTACAAAACCTCATTATAGATGAAGAATATCGAGTTTCAAGGTTAAATGTGGAGTTATTAGATGAACAATGCATGGATTCCCTTAACCATATAAAGGTCTATCAAAACCTCCTAAAATGTAGGTACAACAAGAAGATCAGGAGATGCACCTTCCAAGTCAGTGAACTTGTTCTAAAGGAGAACCAAAAGAATGTGCCAAACCTAGAGATAAAAGGAAAATTTGAGCCCAACTAGTTGGGACCTTTCATCATCACAACAACCCTTTACATTAGGGGAATATTAGTTGTCAACACCAGAAGGTGAGCCTGTATAGGAGCCCTTGAAAAACTCCCATCTAAAAAAAGTTTTATGCCTAAAATATTTCAAGGTATACAACCAAAAATACAAAAAAAATAGAAAAATGTCTTCAAAAAATGGTCACCCTGATGAAAACCTAGCAAACAGGCATCTTGGTGGCAACAAAAAAATCAGAAAAAGGATTGAAAACAGCAAAGAAAAAAATTGTCCTCTAGTGAAAACCACTTCGGTGGCCGTTTGGAAAAGTACCCTGGTGAAAACCTGGAAAAGAGGTACCAACCATAAATAAAGCACTCTCCATCCACCAAGATCTTCACAAATGTATCCATCACATTCCATTTATCCTTCCACCATTTGTTGGCATTTTGTACCATAGCTTGATCTTGAGCTTGTATCATGTTCTACCATAGTACTACTTGGCATATTCCCAAGGTCAGTTTGTCTTGCCTCTATCGAAGTAGTCTATCACATCATGCTGGGGGCATGTTCCTCTACCTACATGAGATCAGATTCATGTATATTCTTGTGATCTTCCTCAACATCAAAAAATCCAAAACCATTCAAAAAATCCTTCAAAAATTCCAAAACATGTCAAAAATATGAAAAATTAAAAATAGAGTCATCTGACCAAACTACATCATCTCTAAGCTTGAATGTAGGAAAGGTTGATCTTTGATCATCTCCTAAGACATTTTAGGTCATTCCTTAGGCGTCTATCACAATCTGGCAATCCGTTTGCCCATCTTTTTCATCATCGAATTGAGTATGTCGTCAGTCGAACTACGTGGTCTCTATGTGTATAACGTAGGCAAAGCTAATCTATGGATCAGCTCCCGAGACCCCTAGGATAGGTTTTAAAGTTAGTCTCTTGGTCCAAATATTGAAAATACCAAAAACATTGAAAATTTTCAAAAATCATCAAAAACATCCAAATATTTGAAAATCCAAAATGGTTCACCCGTCTCATTTCGCTTTCACCCGCAATAATCACCGTTCATAATAAATCAATTGTCACCTTCATCCTTTGGTGAGTTAGTCAGAAGCAAGTCTAGCAGGTTCAAAAGTGAGCACCTAATCATCAAAGTCTCAAGTCTAGGTTAGTAGGCAGGCAAGTTGATCAACTCAGAGTATCAATAGTTTATCATCCAATCAATCTAATCAAAACCCTGATCACAACATGTCCTAGGATGCATCCTTCCCACAATGGACATCAGTATTAGGTATCACCTTAGTTTAGTCTTGGCTAGCGGTATGAAGAACATTAGATTGTCTATTAACTTTTTCCTTTCTTTAAATTTATTTTATTGTGCTCATTCCAATGACCTCTCAATGATGCCTAAACAAAATAGGTTTAGAGAGAAAGGAATGAGGCACCGATCATTATCTTTTTATCAGTTGTGCTTGTGGGATACTCTTGTAAAATAACTTAGTCATGTATGCTTTGTTTGGTTTGTAGGGAGGGTGTTTTAGGTATCCTGTTGACCACATAGGAAGGCTTTCTTTTCTATGTTTTGGTTTAAGATGTTTAGAATGTCTAAACTACATGCTCAATAAGGTTTTGTATACTAAGTGTGAAAAAGAATACACCTATCTGATTGTCAAGTCAAATTCCATCACACTAGTTACAATTCCATCCTAGTTCTTTATACCTTGATGCATCGTACCTACGTGTGTTATCAAAAATAAAGTAATTGGCCCTTTGAAAATCTCGACTCCTAGTAAGAAAATCATCAACATTTAATGACTTGTTGGATCTCTTTTCTTCTATCTACTTTCTATACTAACATGGTGTCATTCCAGTTAATTAGAACATTGCTAATGTGTCTTCCCTGCATCCATAGAATCATCATCATAAGTGCATATCATATTATATATATCATACCACATCATATCATCTTGCATTATCATCATCTTAAGTTGTGAGGAATAATATAGATTTTTTATTCTAAGTATCTTAAGAAATCATTGCATTACATTCATTTCATAGCATGCATTACATGAATCATTATGGGCATAATAGAAATAATTAGCATCCATTATCATTACATATTCGTTCGCATATCATTTACATCATTAATAATTTTCACATCAATACATAATAATTAGCATACATTAAATCCATACGATTGTCACCAAAATGCATGGAAAAATACCAAAAAGAAATGCATCCATAATCATCATCACATCATATTGCATGAGCATAAATTAAAAGCATTTCATAAAATCTCAATGCACATAGGAAATTAAAATGTATCCATACATCACACATCATAGAACATGTCATAAGTAGAACCATCTCATAAATATATCATCAAAATAATACAACTGTCATTGTACAAAAATTGGATCAAGTATATACAATCAAAGTACATGATACAATAAGGGCAATAATTAGAGCGCATGGATCAAAAATGGAAAAAATGCCTTTGATCAAAAGAATAGCCCTGCTAGTTGTGCCCCTCCCCCTCTGGTCCCTCACCATGGTCCTCAGGAGGCTTCATCCCCATCTACTGTGAAAAGTCTGGCAAACAACCAGTTGGTGGAACTGCCTGCCTGTAATGCTGCCAATAGTACTCATCCTTTCTAACAACCTCCTAGTATGCCCTCAAGGATACTGTTTGGTCCTAGGTGGAAGAGGTTGTACTCTCTAGTTGTCGCCTCTGGCCGGTCTCCTGATCCTTCTAGGTCTAGACGTGGTCCCTCTTAGTGGTAACTGCCAAAACTTCTTAATGAGATTGGTCTCGCTCAGTCATCAAAATTTGTATATGCCCTTGAAGCTACTAAATCAGGGCATTCCTATGGTTTGTCTATGTGGGTAGTTGTTGCTGCGGTACCTAGCCTCGTGGTGGTGCCTGGTCTCACGGTGGTGTTGGTTCTCGTGGTGGTGCTTGGTCTCGTAGTGGTGCCTGGTCTCATGGTGGTGTCGGTGCTTGTGGTGGTGCTTGGTCTCGTAGTGGTGTCTGATTTGGAGAAGGGCCACCTCCTCCCCTATCCCCGTCACCATCTCTGTCACCGTTACCTCTGCCTCTCTATCCTCTGCCCCAGTCGGTTGATCTACCTCTCGGCCTCCACCATGGGAGAACCGTGCCTGGAACTAACAATCAGAGAGGAGGCCTGAACCAAGCTCTGTAGGCCTATGTAACCCTTGCATCTGTCGGCCCTTGGTCATATGACCATGGCTTGGCCACTAGCTATCTAAATGAGGCTACTGCTTTAGGCGCTGGAATGGGCTGGCCCACTACTATCTCTCATGATGAACAGGTGAAGATCGCCACATACTAGTCTTCTAGCCTATCATGAACCTCACCAAACTTTTGAGCTACCCTATCGGGGAGGTATCACTCTATCATAGTGTGCTTGTGGCCCTACATCCATCTATCCTACCGAGCAAAGAATAGCTACTCATGATCATCATACCACGAGCCTATATCCATCCAAGGCCTCCAAAAAAACTCTCGCATCTCATCAAGCACCCTTCGCTAGTGGGAAATGCCTCCTGTACATGTGTGGGTGAAGCGAATCTGGGCTCCCCCATACCACCAAATGATAGGATCATCAAAATCCAGAACAATCGGTGTGACAACTAGATGGAGAATTGGAATTTGCTCGCATGCCCAAATGTGTAGTAGAGTGACCCCGACCTTGAGGTCCATATTGTCAAGATATGCAAACTCGTGGAGGTCCCTATATAGTGAGGCCAACATCACTGGCCCCCAAGCAAAGCACTACCTGTGGATGACCATCTTCTCCCATGCTAGGCCCCAGCTCGGACTTGAGTATTGGCCCTATCGATCTGGTGCCACTAAACCTGAAATGATGGCCGCAACAATCAATCTATAGGTGGGCAGTATGCTCTGGTACCTATCCAAGTCTATCTATCCCTCATAAAAGATAATCTCATAAAGACCCCTCACATCGTAGCAAGCATCCCTATCAGCATTAAGATCATAAATGACTCTCACTCCATGGATAGGTAGTCGTAGAATGCACCAAACATCCTCAAGAGTAACAGTCACCTCACTAGTAGGAAGGTGGAAGGAGGAGGTCTCACTATGCAATCGCTCTGCCAAAGTTGTCATCATCCCCAAGTGGCTCCGAACAAGATGAATATACGCAAAGGGAACAAAGGCCGAGCATACCAAGCTGCTCCTCAAGGAATATGTACATACCCTATAATCTATTGAGCACCAACCATCTGTGCTCCCTCGAATGAAGTATTTTGAGGTCCTCCTGCACAAGGGAAACCATCGCATAAGGTCTCATAAAAAAATCTGCCTCCCATGTTGGCTTTTCACATTTGAAACAAAAAATGCGGCGTTGTTTGCAAATGTGATGCAATTTGTAAAGTTCCAAATTGTGTCACCGCAGTGGAGTTTGATAAATTATAAATTCTAAAGTACACCATGTGGACTGATTTGCATGTGTGACTGACTTTGGGCCAAAACCCTAATTCGAAAGTGCATCGTGTGGCCTGATTTGCATATGTGGCAGAGTTTTAATTCTCCTAACTAGCCCAGGATGGTGATATTCTCATATGCAACATAGTTTGAAGTTGCACAACGCCGATTGAGCATTTGCAGTGGCGCTATATAGCATCGCTTGACCTAAAGTTGACTTGAACCCTATTAAATGCACACAAAATGAGAAAAATAAAAGTTGAGATAGGGGTACATACCATGAGTCCTATGTCAACTAGTGGCTGGTGCAATTGTACCCTCTCTGACTAGTGCCTGGGAAGCTATCGTTGCGCCATCTTGATCGAACATAGAGCTCAAAGTGTAGAAAATTCTAAAGGCTAAGTGTGAAAATGAATTGAAAGTGACCCCTCAAGGTTTATTTAGGCCTGCAAATTAGGGTTTTTTGACCTAATTTGACCTTCTAGCTAAGGTTTTGTTCCCCTGATTCTTTTTTGTTCCAACCGAGGACCATGTTGCATCCTTTTTGGTGTTTTAATGCATTTTTTGAACCTGTCGAGCACCTTGCCCTCCTTTTTCGTGAGTTCATCCAAAAATCAAGACTTTCGTCTGATCTCTTGAGGGGGCAACATATCAGCATAATCCTTCCACTGGGCAACAATGGAGCATTCGAAAAAAAAAAATTAACTTTGATTATAATAGTTTATTCTTTGAACCAATTCAACAAGTGCATTGCTTCAAAGAGGGGAAAAATGTAGACATGGAAAATTAACCAACACACTTGATCCTGATTACTAACATCATTTCGTCCTAAATCATACTCTTAGCTTATCATCACTCTTCATCCATTAATTAAATATATTATTATTTATCTAATTAAGTCATCCTCTCCTGTTGATTAAATTAATCAATTTAATTTAATTAACCCTCATATCTCTCTAGTCATTTAAATAATTCATTTTATTTAAATTAAATCTCTGAAATTCCTCTTATTAAATTTAATAAATTAAACCTTATTTGATTTAATCTAACATTATCCCCTTTAGTTAAATAAATCAAAACATTTATTTAATTAAACCCTTCCTCTCAATTTGATTTAAATCAATGCATAAATTTAAGTCTAAATTGTCACATCTCCTAGTTCCTCATTAAATTAATTAACCCATGACTAATTTAATCTTAATATATGTCACATTTTCTAGAGAATGCAACTTGCACAATAAATCAATTACTTTGATTTATTAAATCTCCTATTTTCCCTCACATGGCATAAAAGGGGAATATTCCCTCAAATTTGAATTCAAATTCAAGTGGACTTGGTCCTTCCAAAAAGGCATTTATTTCACCTTACAAGTCCTTTTGCCTTGATCCAAGTGGCCATAACTCCATTTACTTCCCTCTCCAACAAGTCATTTCACTATTTTAAAATTCCACCTAATGTCATTTATTGGCACTTTGATCAAAATGTGCACAACCTTCAACAATTCACATCTTGACAAGTGGCACTTGGCCATTGGATGTTGAATAATCTCGCATTGCTCAATTTCACTCTTTCTTCAAATTTGGAAATCTATAACTGAGAGACTCTTCCTCTCATTCTATCATCCACAACTTGAGTAAACTTACTATACTTAACTTCATCCTCAAGCACATCTATTTTCATCCATTTCATCAAGATCTTAGCTAGGTTATTCAGATTTTTTATCATGGAGCTTGATTGAATCTTCATCAACGTGGATCACTCATCAACATTACAACAAAAGAACTGGGAAAGGGCCAATTTCTACACATAATTGGCACCAATTCCCCCATGGAATTGAGTGTTTACATGCTTAAATAGGATTTCAATTACTTTTTATGCTTTGTTCTTCATTTATTCCTATTTTGAGTATTGTAGATGAATCCCATGGGGAATCTTGATTCTCACTTGCATATGAGCTTACTAATGTGTTTGTTTCTTGTATTTGTGTAGGTCTAGGATTGGGGTTCACATTTTGGCGCTAGAAAACAAAAAAAGGATTCAAAAAAGTAAAGAAAAAAAAAATCCTCTAGTGAAAACCACTTCGGTGGCGGGTTGCACAAGTACCTTAGTGAAAACTTGGAAAATAGGTGCCAAGCATAAATAAGGCACTCTCCATCCACCAAGATCTTCACAAAATTATCCATCACATTCCATTTATCCTTCCACCATCCATTCACATTTTGTACCATAGTTTGATCTTGTGCTCTTATCATGTTCCACCATAGTACTACTTGACATATTCCCAAGGTTAGTTTGTCCTGCCTGTATCTAAGTAGTCTATCACATCACGGTAGGGGCATATTATTGTACCTACATCGGATCAGATTCTTGTATATTCTTGTGATCTTCCTAAACATCAAAAAATCCAAAACCATTCAAAAAATCCAAAACATGTTGAAAATCTGAAAAATAAAAAATAGAGTCATTCGACCAAACTACATTGTCTCTGAGCTTGAATGTAGGCAAGGTTGATCTTTGATCATCCATCAAGACATTTTAGGTCAGTCCTTAGGCATCCGTCACAATTTGGCAATCCGTTTGCCCATCTTTTTCATCATCAAATTGAGTCTGTCGTCAGTCGAACTACGTGGTCTCTGTGTGTATAACGTAGGAAAAGCTAATCTATGGATCAGCTCCCAAGACCCCTAGGATAGGTTTTCAAGTTAGTCTCTTGGTCTGAATCTTAAAAATACCAAAAACATTGAAAATTTCCAAAAATCATCAAAAACATCCAAATATTTGAAAATCCAAAATGGTGCACCCATCTCATCTCGCTTTCACCCACAATAATCACCATTCATAATAAATCAATTGTCACCTTCATCCTTTGGTGAGTCAGTCAGAAACAAGTCTAGTAGTTTCAAAAGTGAACACCTAATCATCAAAGTCTCAAGTCTAGGTCAGTAGGTAGGCAAGTTGATCAACTCGGATTACCAATAGCTTATCATCAAATCAATCTCATCAAAAACCTGATCACAACATGTCCTAGGATGTATCCTTCCCATGATGGACATCAACATCAGGTTTCACCTTAGTTTAGTCTTGGCTAGCAGTATGAAGAACATTAGCTTGTTTGTGAACTTTTTCCTTTCTTTAGATTTATTTTATTGCACTCATTCCAAGGACCTCTCGATGATTCCTAAACAAAACAGGTTTAGAGAGAAAGGAATGGGGCAATGATCATTATATTTTTATCTGTTGTGCTTGTGGGATACTCTTGTAAAATAACTTAGTCATGCATGATTTTTCTAGTTTGTAGGGAGGGTGTTTTAGGTATCTTGTTGACAACATAGGAAGGATTTCTTTTCTATGTTTTGGTCTAAGATGTTTAGAATGTCTAAACTACATCCTAAATAAGGTTTCGTATGCTAAGTGTGAACATGAATATTCCTATCTGATTGTCAAGTCAAAGTCCATCACACTAGGTACAATTTCATTCTGGTTCTTTATACCTTGATGCATTGTACCTATGTGTGTTATCAAAGATAAAGTAATTGGCCCTTTGAAAATCCCAACTCCTAGTAAAAAAATCATCAACATTTAATGACTTGTTGGATCTCTTTTCTTCTATCTTCTTTCCATACTAACATGGTGTCATGATAGTTAATCAAAACACCGCTAATGCATCAGCCCTACACCCATAAAATAATAATCATAAGTACATATCATATCATATAGATCATACCACATCATATCATCTCGCATTATCATCATCTTAAGTTGTGAGGAATAATATAGATTTTTTATTCTAAGTATTTTAAGAAATCATTGCATTACATTCATTTCATATCATACATCACACAAATCATTAGCATCCATTATCATTACATAATCAATCGCATATCATTTGCATCATTAATCATTTGCACATCAATACGTAATCATAAGCATACATTACATCCATACGATTGTCACCAAAATGCATAGAAAAATACCAAAAAGAAATGCATCCATAATCATCATCACATCATATTGCATGAGCATAAATTAAAATAATTTCATAAAATCTCATTGCACATAGGAAATTAAAATGCATCCATACATCATACATCATAGAACATCTCATAAGTAGAACCATCTCATATATATCATCAAAATAATACATCATGATACAAAAATTGGATCAAGTATATACAATCAAAGTACATAATACAATAAGGGAAATAATCAGAGCCCATGGATCAAAATTGGAGAAAATGCATGTGATCAAAAGAATAGCCCTATTGGTTGTGCCCCTTCCCCTCTGGTCTCTCACCATGGTCCTCAGGAGGCCTCATCCCCGTCTGCTATGAAAAGTTCAGCTCCCAACTAGTTGGTGGAAATTCCTGCCTGTAATGTTGTCGATAGTACTCAAAATATCTAACCACCTCCTGGTATTCCCTCAAGGATACTATCTGTCCCTGGCCGGTGTCCTGATCCCTCTCGGTCTGGGCCTGGTCCCTCTCAGTGGTAACTGAAAAAACATGTTGATGAGCCTAGTCTCGCTCAGCCATCAAAATTTGTGTCTACCCCTGAAGCTACTAAATCAGGGCATTCCTCTGGTCTAGCTATACGGGTAATTATTGCTACGGTACCTCATCTCACGGTGGTGCCTAGTCTCATAGTGGTGTCGGTGCCTAGTCTTGCAGTGGTGTCGGTGCCCGTGGTGGTGCTTTAGCTTGCGATGGTATATGATGTGGAGGAGGGCCACATCCTCCCCTTTCCTCATCACCATCTCTTTCACCATCACCTTTGCCTCCCTGTCCTCTGCCCCTGTTGATTTATCTACCTCTCGGCCTCCACCGTGGGATAATTGTGCCTGAAACTGTCAATTGGAGAGGAGGCCTAAACCAAGCTCTGTAGGCCTGTGTAACCCCTACATCTACTGACCCCTGATCATATGGCCATGGCCTGGCCACTAGTTGTCTAAACAAGGCTACTACTTCTGGCATTGGAATGGGCTAGCCCCATGCTGTCTCTCATGACGAACGAGTGAAGATCACCATATACTAGTCATCTGACCTATCCTGAACCTCACCAAACTGTCGGGCTACCCTATCGGGGAGGTACCACTCTATCATAGTGTGCCTACGGCCTTCCATCCATCTTTCCTGCCGAGCAAAGAATAGCTACTCATGATCATCGTACCATGTGCCTATATCCATCTAGGGCCTCAAAACAAACTCTCTCATCTCATCGAGCACCCATCACCAGTGGGAAATGCCTCTTGTACTTTTGTGGGTGAAGCAAATCTGGGCTCCTCCATACTGCCAAATGACAAGATCATTTATATTCAAACTAATCAGTGTGACAACTAGACGGAGCACTGGAATCCGCTCCTATACCTAGATGTGTAGTAGAGTGACCCCAGCCACGAGGGCCCTACTGTCAAGATATGCAAACTCGTAGAGGTCCCTATATAGTGAGGCCAACATCACTGGCCCCCAAGCAAAGAAATCCCTGCAAACAACCATTCGCTCCCATGCTAGGCCCCAACCCAAACTTGAGTAATGGCCCCACCGAACTGGTGCCACTAAACCTAAAATGATGGCCACAAAAATCAATCTGTAGGTGGGCATTATGCCCTGGTACCTCTCCAAGTCTATCTATCCCTCAAAAAAGTGAATCTCATCGAGACCCATCACATCGTAGCAAGCATCCCTACCAGCATCGAGATCATAAATGACTCTCAATCCATGGATAGGCAGTCATAGGATGTGCCAAACATCCTCAAGAGTAATAGTCTCCTCGCCAGTAGGAAGGTGGAAGGAGGAGGTCTCACTTTTCCATCACTCTGCAAAAGCTGTCATCATCCCCAAGTGGGTTCGAACAAGATGAATGTACGCAATGATCCAAAGGCCAAGCATACCAAGCTTCTCCTCAAGGAATATGTGCATACCTATAATATGTTGAGCACCCACCATCTGTGTTCCCTCAAATTAAGTATGTTGAGGTCCTCCTGCACAATGGAAACCATCGCGTCAGGTCTCGTAAAAAAATATGCCTCCCACATCGGCTTTTCGCATTTCAAACAACAAATGCGGTGCTATTTGTAAAGTTCCAAACTACACCGTTGTGGCGGAGATTGATAAATTTTAAATTCTAAAGTGCGTCGCATGGTCCAATTTGCATCTGTGGCTGACTTTGGGTGAAAATCCTAATTCCAAACTACGTCACACGGCTCGATTTGTGTATGTGGTGAACTTTGGCTGGAACCCTAATTCTCCTAACTAGCCTGCGGTGGTGCTATTCTCATATGCAACACAGTTTGAGGGCGTGCGGTGTCGATTGAGCATTTGTAGTGGTGCTATATGGCACCACTTGACCTAAAGTTGACTCAAACCCTATTAAATGCATGTAAAATGATAAAATTAAATGTCAAGATAGGGGTACATACCACGGGTCCTACGCCGACTGGTCATTGGTGCACTCGTACCCTCTCTGACACTTGGTTGGGAAGCTATCATTACGCCATCTCAACCGGAACTCAGAGCTCAAAGTGCACAAAATTCTAAAGGCTAAGTGTGAAAATGAATTGAAAGTGACCCCTCAACGTCTATTTAGGCCTACAAATTAGGGTTTTTTGACCTAATTTGAGCTTTTAGCTAGGGTTTTGTTCCCCTGATTCTATTTTGTCCGACCAAGGACCATGTTGCATCTTTTTTGGCATCCTGGGGAATTTTTTGGACCTGTCGGGCACCCTGTCCTCTTTTTTCGTGAGTTCATCCAAAAATCAAGACTTTCGTCTGATCTCTTGAGGGGGCAACATATCAACATAATCCTTCCACTGGGCAATAATGGAGCATTCGAAAAAAAAAATTAACTTTGATCAGAATAGTTTATTCTTTGAACCAATTCAACAAGTGCATTGCTTCAAAGAGGGGCAAAATATAGACATGGAAAATTAACCAACACACTTGATCCTGATTACTAACATCATTTCATCCTAAATCATACTCTCAACTTATCATCACTCTTCATCCATTAATTAAATATATTATTATTTATCTAATTAAGTCATCCTCTCCTGTTGATTAAATTAATCAATTTAATTTCATTAACCCTCATATCTCTCTGGTCATTTAAATAATTCATTTTATTTAAATTAAATCTCTAAAATTCCTCTTATTAAATTTAATAAATTAAACCTTATTTGATTTAATCTAACATTATCCCCTTTAGTTAAATAAATCAAAACATTTATTTAATTAAACCCTTCCTCTCAATTTGATTTAAATCAATGCATAAATTTAAGTCTAAATTGTCACATCTCCTAATTCCTCATTAAATTAATTAACCCATGATTAATTTAATCTTAATATATGTCACATTCTCTAGAGAATGCAACTTGCACAATAAATTAATTACTTTGATTTATTAAATCTCCTATTTTCCCTCACATGGCATAAAAGGGGAATATTCCCTCAAATTTGAATTCAAATTCAAGTGGGCTTGGTCCTTCCAAAAAGGCATTTATTTCACCTTACAAGTCCTTTTTCCTTGATCCAAGTGGCCATAACTCCATTTTCTTCCCTCTCCAACAAGTCATTTCACTATTTTGAAATTCCACCTAATGTCATTTATTGGCACTTTGATCAAAATGTGCATAACCTTCAACCATTCACATCTTGACAAGTGGCACTTGGACATTGGATGTTGAATGATCCCACATTGCTCAATTTCACTCTTTCTTCCAATTTGGAAATCTATAAATGAGAGACTCTTCCTCTCATTCTATCATCCACAACTTGAGTAAACTTACTATACTCAACTTCATCCTCAAGCATGTCTATTTTCATCCATTTCATCAAGATCTTAGCTAGGTTATACATATTTTTCATCATGGAGCTTGATTGAATCTTCATCAATGTGGATCACTCATCAACATTGCAACAAAGGAGCTGGGAAAGGGCCAATTTCTACACATAATTGGCACCAATTCCCCCATGGGATTGAGTGTTTACATGCTTAAATAGGATTTCAATTACTTTTTATGCTTTGTTCTTCATTTATTCCTATTTTGAATATTGTAGATGAATCCCATGGGGAATCTTGATTCTCACTTGCATATGAGCTTACTAATGTGTTTGTTTCTTGTATTTGTGTAGGTCTAGGATAGGGGTTCACAATACCCTATTTTCACACACTATGAAAGATAAATATTTTGCGGACCTCCAATACTGCATACTACTTTCTCCAATGAGTTGAACAACATTTGTAGAGCATTTATGCACTTACTGTACTTATCCGCATCTAGTGCCAGTTACCGGTTAGGGGGTTAAGAGATTTTCTTGACAGCTGCCCCTAGGCCAAAGGCCTAAAACTAATTCCCGAAGGAATAACCAGAAGAAGATTTTGGTGCTAGCTCATTTCCTTCAACTAAGGGATTTTATTTCACCCATTTCTTCTACATCTACTACTTGATCACATTTGTAGTGACTTTTCCTTTTCCCTTAATATCCTTTTGCATTTTTTTCTTTTGATTTATCAGACCCTTTTTGTTCCAACAAAATGTAGCAATGTGACCAAATTTGTTACAGTTATAGCACACAAAATTTATCTGTCCAGACCAGTTGTTCCACTGATTTTCTCTTGATCTGCACTGGTTAGCAATATGGCCAAGTCTATTTCATGTATAGCATCTGGCATTTCTATGAAATTTGTTCATCACATTTTTGCATTCATTTGACTTATGACCAAACTTTTATAATTAAAGAACTGACCTATGAATGATGGACCACTTGATTTCATTATACTTCTACATTGAGTAGCCATGTGTCCAAATTTATTGCAACTGAAATAGTATCCATTGAATCTCTGAGAATTAGGTTGCCTTACCGAATATCTTCTAGATTTGTTCATTTGATTTCCTTGTCTAAATCTCCTTTGTCTTGATCTATAACTTTCTCCTTATTCATATCCAATACCTCCCTCTTCACCTTCTATCCTCCGGCCTTTAATCAATTCATCAAGCTTGGCTGAGCTAACTTTGAACTTCTCCTTGTACTCATTTGTAGCAGCAAGTTCATTTTTGAGATCATCAATCTATTTTTAAAGCACTTCTTGATTATTTTTAGATTGTTCCAGTTCATTATCCAATCAATTGCATACTTCAGATTTTTATTTCAATGATTGTGTTAGGTTCTGTTCATTCTTCTTTATGTCTTCAACCTCCTTGTTCATTCCCATCATAATAGATTCCATCTCATTCTTTAGGACTGCATTATCTCTAGTAATATTTTCACATTCTTTTGTATTTTCCTTCAGGGCTTGACTGAGCTGTTCATCTTCAATTCTCTTACTGTCATTTTGCTTAATCTGATCACAAAGTTCTTTTCTCTTCTCCCTAGACTTATTGATTTTATCTTTTAAAGACTCAATGAATTTCTTAGCATCCATGAGGTTTTCTTGCAATTTCTGAACTTCAGACTTTGACTGATCAAGATCATCTAGGGCCACCAAAAGTTGTTGTTGAAGACTACTTGAATCCATTGAAACACTTTCCAAGATCTCCCCAAGTTGTTAGACTTCTTCAAAGGAACTAGCTCTGATACCAATTGTTGGAAACAAGCTACACTGAGAGGGGGGGGTGAATCAGTGTTTTACAAAAATTAACTTTATTAATCTTTATCTTCAAAGCACTTGAAAATATTCAACCAAAATGCATGAACATGAAGAAAATAATCACAACACCATAACACATGGATTTTTACGTGGAAACATTGGGAAAAACCACAGTGGATGGTCAATCCACAATATGATCTAAGTATACTCAAAATGAAATTTACAATATGGGGAATGCACTTGCATTCAGGCACACTGCCTAGAGCTCATTGCTCAAAATAGGAAGGATCACTTCCTTACAAAATGTTTAGATTAAATCCATCTGAGAGATTGAATTGAGATATTAGCATCTGTATATGCTTGATTACAATTCCAATTAGGCTCAAAAATCAATCTTTTTTCCTTCTGACTAATTCTACACTTCTGCTCTGCTTTATTCAAACTAGCATCACAAAATCTTTAATGCACAAGTGAAACTATGCATAATCACTCATTTGCACTTTTGATATTCATAATTTGCATCAAAACACCTTCTCCATATCTCAAAATGATATGATCAATCACTTATATATTTTTGATCAAGAATTTAATCATAATATGTCAGCATCAATAGAACACAAAAATATTTACAACTATCAGCCCAAAACATGAGTAATATATAATGCACATCCACAATGGTTAGCCACAACCTAGCTAGGACCCAATCAAAGATGCTCAAACACAAAGACATTTTAATAATTGCTTCCCAAACATCTGCAACATGTTATATCAATGAAATCGACCTCCATGCACTGATAAACAAGAAATTAGTCAACCGGATCTTCAAAATCATGCACAAATCAATACGAGACACTAAGATTCAATAGCAGAAGAGATCATACACCAAACAACATTCCCTGAAATACACAACACAAAATAGTAACATAAAATCTTCATAAGAATCAATGAACACAAAACTGTTGGATGCTTTGTTCTTCCTTGACTATCTTCAATCTGTCTATCGGTATGATAATAATGATGATGTGTGTATCTAATCATCGATTAGGGTTTCCATCAATGACAACACCAAATGATATTAGCAATGTCTCTTGCCAACAGAATTAAAGAAACAAAATATTAAATCGAACTCTGCTAACTTATTTGTGGGCTCAATTTTTTAATCTATTTTTGCTAGGTGAGTTGTGGATATGGGGTCCACTCCCTTGAATATATACCAATAAAAATATTTTAAAAATGCATCAACCCTTTAATAAGGGTACATTAGAATTAGAAAATTCTTCATAATTTTATCCTTTTTTGTTGATCTTAACATCATTTGGTGATTTACTTTTGAGGAGGGTGTCTTCTTCCTCTTTACTTTTATCCATTCAAGATCTTCCTTAGATAAGAGAGTAGAGTTTTGTTCCATTTATTATTTTAAAATGACTTTTTTTTCTTCAAAATTTGTACAACCTTGGGCGTCTACAAAAGCATTTGTGTTCCCTATAATTTCTTATTGATTTCTCTCTCTCTTTTTTATTGATGAAACTTCCATGAAAACCTCTTCATTAGCAACCTCTTGCGTGAATTTTTTGGGTGAGTTGTGCAAGATAGGTGTAGGGGATGTGATTGGATTCATCAAGCCCTCTAAAAGCTCTTAGTATGAGTGTGTATCTTTTGGATTTCCTAGTGGATTTAAATAATGATGGGGCTCTATGCCTATCCATAAAGTGGGCTTGCCACTCAGTTCCTGAGATCCCTTCTCATAGATTTGTTTCTTTTGACATTACAAAGTAGAATACTAAATAGAAAATCATTTCCTACATCTGAATGTATCATTTGCATAGTCTACTAGTCTTCTCCAACATTTTTTTCCATCTTCAAGGATAACTTTGTAGGAAAAAATCTGGATAGGTCCATTTCAACACATAAATGTGCACAGGTGGAACTTGCATAATTGATTGTTTTTTTCAAAGTGAAAGGATACTTGGCTAAACCATTGCCAATGGCTTGAAAACTCTCTAATTTCAAATATTGTAGAGGGGGATAAGGTATTTGTACACAAAGAAATGTTGAAGAAAAGATCTCAATGTGAGGATCAAAGGATGTAAACATGGTTTAATACATAGGAAGTCCCCTTGGAGAAATTGAGGTTTATATTTTAGCACCCAATCCATGTCATCCAAAGAGTCAAATTCAAAGATGAAAACACCCTTGCACAAGGATAAATATAGACCTTCCTCCATATTTTCTTTCCAATTTATAGTGATCCAGGAGTGAAGATTACATATCTTTCACCATGTTTTTGTAAATCTACATATGAGGGCATGATCTTGAAGATAATCTTCCATATCATAGATGTGTATGTCCATTTAGATCTTAGGAACATGCCTTGAATATTAGATTGGAAGGGGATTATTTTAGTTATCCTTTGAAATAAAGTGTCCACGAGGAGAATCTTGATATTTAAAAGGAAATTTTTGCAAACCCTCATTGTTTGAATCCTACACTCCATTTTATATCACCTTCTTGAAGTTGTGTGGGCATCAATTCAATCTTGGTGGATTTAGCTTTTAACAGTTTCCTTCAAAAAAATAGTTGTAGGTATTTGAATTGGCAAGGTTTTTTTGAACTGAATAGGGTTGTTCTCCATGCGTTCACTATAGTCCACATTTTCTCTAGCCTCTATGCAAGTCAATGCCACCCGAATAATCCCCCCATCACTTAGGTCAACCTTCATGCCACTACCATCAAAGGATATACAAGGGGAAATTTTTCTAGGGTTTTACAACATGTAAAAATTTGTAGAGCATGATGACATCATGTTTTTTCATAAATTTACTTTATAATTATTTGAGGGATCAATTACAATATTTTGTAGCTACTTGGATTTAAAGTAAAGTTCCCTCCTATGAATGCAAGGAAGGTAAGGTAGTGGAAAAACTTCCTACACTAACCTTGAGAGGAGAATAATGCAAAACATTTTGCAAATCTTTAATAGTTACAAAATCTTAAATAGAAATAAACACAAATATCATGCATACCACAACACAATGATTTACGTGGGGAAAACCCTTTCAAGAGAATAACCCCACACTCCAAAAGCCACCCAATATATTATTCAAAAATAAAAAGATTACAATATATTTGCAGAGCAAGCTTCTAATGAGAGTATCACCACCAGACATTAAGAGACACCATGACTACTATCAGACTCTCAAAATACACTTTGTCTACATACATCCCACCCACTTATAATGAGCTTTTTGGAACCTTCTAGAATTATGGTTTTACAAGGTCATTTTTCATTTGATGTGTTAATGGAAAAACCTTGACGTGTCAGTGAGAGAAAACCTTGACGTGTCAGCGAGAAAAAAAATTGACGTGTGAGCAGGAAAAACCTTGACATGTCAATGGGAAAAACCTTGATGTGTCAGTAGGAAAAACCTTGATGTCTCAATGGGAAAAATCCTTCATGTGTCAACAAAAAATAAAATTGAGGTGTTGCCTCATACCCCACATCTTGTTATGAGTGTACAGTATTTGCATGATCAGTTGCCACATACCAATATACATCCTATCAATAAATCGTATATAATTTCAAGGTTTCAAGACACATTTTCCCAACAAATCTCCCACTTGTCAATCACCTTGCAAGGACAACATAAAGGTTTGCATCATCATCTCTAATTGTTAAGGGATAAAAGGCCCATAGTCTCTGAACACCATCTGAACTTCTATGTTCTCACAGGCTTGGTTAAAGAATCAAAAACATTCATCAAAGTCTCTACCTTAACCAACTTCACCCTACCATCTTCAACCATATCTCTGAAAAAATGATATTGTACATCAATGTGCTTGGTCTTGACATGAAACATTAGGTTCTTGGCTAGACATATTACACTCTGACTATCACAATAAATTTTAATTGCACCTTATTTTATTCCAATATATAAACACAGTCTTTGAAGCCAAATGGCTTCTTTACAAGCATGTGTAGCTACCATATACTCTACTTCAATAGTAGAAAAATAAACTACAACCTATCACTTACTCATCCAACTAATTGCACCACCAAATAAAGTAAACACATAAGCGCTGGTGGATCTTCTGCTATCAACATCACCTACCCAATCTGAATCCACCTAACTATGAATATTAAGGGAAATCTCATCTTTAGTCATATTACTATGATAGCATAAGGAATAATCTGAGGTATCACATAAATATATGAAGACTCTTTTAACTGCATCCCAATGAACTCTACCAAGATTAGACATATATCTTGAAAGAACTCCCATTTCTTAGGAAATGTGTGGTCTAGTACAAACCATAACATACATAAAACTTCCAACTACACTCTGGTAAGGTACTCTACTCATGCCTTCCATCTTCGATGGGGATGTTGGACAATATGAAATAGATAACTTTGTTCCAACTAAAATAAGAACACATAATGGTCTAAAATATTGCATATCAAACCTCTATAAAATTGAACTAACATAATTACTTTGGCCTAGCCATAGCTTTTTGTTCACTCCATCTCTTCTAATATCCATCCCAAGAATGTGTGTATATGCACCAAGATCTTTCATTTCAAACTTAGCAGCAAGTTGAGATTTTAGTTTTGAAATCATACATTTCCCTTTACTAATGAATAGCATATCATCATCATGTAATGCAATAAATAGGAAACAATCACCATTAGTTTTATAATAAATACAATGATCTAATTTACAATACTTAAATCTCAAACTCAACACATATGTATCAAATTTTTGGTACCACATCGTAGGAATCTATTTTAAACCATATAAAGATTTCTTCAATTTTAAAACCAATTTGCTTTTACATTTTGCCACATAGTGCTCTAGTTATGTCATAAAAAGGAAAAATATCCTCCTCCAAGTCACCGTGAAAGAAAGAAATTTTCACATCCATTTTCTCAACCTCTAAATCATAAGAAACAACAATAGAAAGCAAAAATCTAATGGATGTCAATTTTGCAATTGGAGAAATATCTCACCATAATCAACACCCTCAACTTGAGAGTAACCTTTTGCAACCAACCTTTCTTTGTATTTGTCAATACTTCCATCCAAACCAATATTTTTCTTGAACACCCATTTACAACCAATAGGTTTTCATCCTTTAGGAAATGGTACAAGATCCCATGTATCATTCTTTTTTAAAGATGTCATTTCTTCATCCATAACAATCTTCTAGGATTTTGCATTATTCATACCTAGTGTCTCTTCTATAGATCTGGGTTCATCTATGTTAGTATTCAAAGAAAAATCTCCAACCATCAAGTGAATACCTTTCAGGTGGTTTTCTATGCCTTGTAGACCTACAAACAAGCTAAGTTGTAGGTTCTTCCTCCTCTTCTAAAGACCCAGAGCTAGATGATCTCTCTATAACTTCTTGTCTATCCTTGGGCCTCGATTCAACTTTCTCGGGTGTAGAAGGAAATTGAGTCACATATTCATGTTTACTTTATTTTGGCTGCAATTTAATAGAAGGATTAGTTTCTCTAAACATAACACTTCTACTATGTATTACCTTTTATGCAACAAGATCTCAAAGCTTGTATCCTTTCACATCATAACTATATCTGATGAAGATACATTTCACAGCTTTGTTCGCTTCTCCTTTGAAAAATGTGCATATTCCTCACAACCAAAAACTCTAAGATGTCTTAATGAAGGCTTGCAACCTGACCATGCCTCTATAGGCATCTTATCAACAAGAGCTAATGTAGGAGACCTATTAATCAAGCAACAGGAAGTGGTAACAACTTCAGCCCAAAACCTTTGTTCTAGGCCAACAACACTCAACATACTCCTAGCCTTATTTATCAATGTCCTATTCATTCTTTCTGCAACACCATTTTGTTGTGAAAAATACATAGTTATCTTCTATCTATGAATACTAGAATATTTACAAAATCTATCAAAATCATTAGAGAAAAATTCACCACCATTATTAGTCAAACATTTTATTTTCTTTCTTGTCTGCAACTCAACCATTGCCTTAAATTCTTTAAATCGGTTGAGAAACCTTAGATTTACTCTTTACAAAATATATATGTCCTACTATAACCATCAATAAATGAAACATAAAATGTGGATTTACCAATTGAAGGAACATCTACAGGACCAAATACATCAGAATGAATAAGATCCAATACACCACAAGATTTATGAGAACTCAAGTGAAACTAAACACAATTTTGTTTTCCATAAATGCAATTCTCATATAAATCAAATTCAATATTACAATCAGACAAAGCTTCAACAAGGTTTTTGTTTTTCAAGGTCCTTAGACCCTTTTCTTCAATGTGGCCAAGTCTCTAGTGCCATAACATAGTTTTCTCTAGAGGTAACTTTGTCTCAAAAGAAAGAGCACCCTTGGGTACCCAAAAGTCATGACCATCTACTCAAGGTGAAATCATCACTTCTTCCACAAACTTTCTTTTCATAGAAGTACTATTGCACTCAATAGTGCATGCATCAAGCTTATACAATGTGCAATATCTGACACCTATAGCAAACACCATACCACCTCTGACCATCTTGCATCTTGCATCAGAAAATACTACCTGCACACCTGCATCTATTAGTTTTCTCATACATAATAAAGTTCTTGCTAATCGAGGGATATGCAACACACCATTAATCCTTTTTATTCTACCATCAGGAAACATGATTTTAACTTTACCACAACCATCAATGTCTAAATAAGAATCATCACCCAAGTACACCTTATCTCCATCAAATTCTTCATATTCACAAAACCAATCTCTATTAAAGGGAATATGAAGAGATGCACCTAAGTCAATTAACCATGCATCATTACCTGCACGAGTTTCCAAAGCTATAATGAATGTGTCACCATCTTCCTTCTCAAACTCATAATCAAAATCAAATTTCTTCTTTTTCTTCTTCTTTTCTTCTTTACAGCCCTTACAAACATGTCCAGGCTTATTGTAGTTCCAACAAATAACTTTGGACTTTCTAGGAGACTTATATCTCGCCTTGGACTTGGATTTCTCATGCTTCTCATTATTCTTTCCTTTTTCCTTAGGTCTTCCATGAACATTCAGGGCCTCCTTGGCACTGATGGATACCTTCCTCTTCATATCTTCAAAAAGAAAACAACCCACCACATATTTAGTCTTCCATATAAAAGAAGTACACCCAATAACCATAACAAGAGAATCCCATGAATTAGGTAAAGGACAAAGCAAGATATGGCATTTCTCTTCCTCATCCATTTTGACGCCATCTAATGCCAACTGAGCCACTATCATATTTAATTCTTCCACGTGGTCTATAATTTGTCCACCCTCTTCCATTCTCAAGGAATATAATTTCTTCCTCAAGAAAATCTTTTTCACTAAAGATTTGGCTTGATACATCTCACCAAGTTTCTTCCATAGTTTCTATGTAGAGGTCACTTCATGGACATTAATTAAAATAGAGTTTTCCAAGAACAATTTGATTATACCTTTGGCTTTATGGTCCATAAAATCATATTGAGCAACTTGAGTAGGATTTGTAAGCCTTGAAACATTCTCATCAACAACATCCCACAAATCTTGATCTATCAATAGATCCTCCATCTTTAGCTTCCACATCTCAAAATTATTTTTAGAAAATTTATCTACCTCTATTCTCCCTGATGAACTTACCATATGAAAATTCCTAGAACAAGATCATAAAGTGTATTCTACACAAGATCTGACTCAAATCTGGATTAGTTAAAAAAACCCAACCCACAATTGAAAACAAAGGTGATCAAGCTCTGATACCACTTGTAAGGAAGCTAAGGTAGTAGAACAAATTCCTACACTAAAATTGAGAGGAGAATAATGCAAAAAAATTATAGATCTTTAACAATTACAAAAACAAAAAAAAAAACAAAAACAAAAATATCATGCATACCACAACACAATGATTTACATGGGGAAAACCCTTTCGACAAAAAAACCCCAAACTCCAAAAGCTACCCAATATATTATTCAGAAATCAAAAGATTACAATATACTTGTAGAGAAAGCTTCTCATAGGAGTATCACCACCAGAGATCAAGAGACACCATGACAACTATCAAACTCTCATAATACACCCTGTCTACATACATCCCACCCACTTATAACAATGTTTTTGGAACCTTCTAGAATTAGGGTTTTACAAGGTCATTTTTCATTTCACGTGTCAACGAAAAAACCTTGACGTGTCAGCGAATTTTTTTTTTCATGGCATTGCTCTAAACCCCACATCTTGTTACAAGTGTACACTATTTTCATGATCACTCACCACATACCAACATACATCCTATTAATACATCATATTAAATTGCAAGGATGAGACACATTTTCCCAACAATGAAGGGTATCATTTAAAACATGAAATTTTTATAGTCCATGATATCAATATAATATGTTTATATTTTGACTGTTTAACATTATTTATCATTAGTATTCAAATTATACTCCATGATCCATCATTAGGATAAGTTAAATATAGACACGAGAAAATACAGGTATAATAACTTCTTTGAGAGCTTAATTTTGAGCTTCTCTAGCTACTTGGATTCAAAGTAAAGTTTCCTCCCATGAAGGTGTTGTCATTGATGTCAACTAGTCAATTGGTTATCAATTGCTTGTTGTTGACTACATATGTCGAGAATATTGAGAAAATTGTATTAAAGGAAGATAGCAAGTGTTCAGTGGTTGCTCTAATTTTTTCTTCGAGCTTGTTAGAAGTTTCTATATCCATATTTTTGGCCATTGATTCATTTATAAGTGCGACTTATGTTCACCAATTGTGAACTGTGGTTCTTTGAGGTTCTAGTTGAGGTCTGGGAGAACTATTGCTAGTCCATATTTCTCTTTGCTAAATTCTTATGACTTTTGGTTTGATATTTGTGTTTCTATGATTGTGATAAATCTAATCTTGGTATCTAGAAGGTTCATGCTTAAATATTCTATTTTTTTTACACTAGTTTGGTTGACCTTGTGTTGAAAACTGTCTTCAGAGTTAATGAAGCATGTCAGATCTATTTAGGTTCTCATGAAGTGTGTGTCTAGGTCACCCTCATTCTAATTTCACCCTAGGATGTTTTTGCACTGACCTAATTTAAATTTAATGTTGGATGGCTAACTTTGGATATGTTTCAAAGTTGATGATGGTATAAATATATGAAAATTTAGTGGTGAATGGAAAAAAGGAGCAAAGAAGAGAGATAAGAAAAAAGAAAAAGAGAAAATTGATGCAAGATTGATGTTATTCAATGAGTGTGTGTGATGTGAGTGTGGCAAATCAGTCTGAGGCCTAAATGCCAAGTTTTTGGATGCAGTGAGCAGAAGGTGTACTCTATCATTCATGAATGTCTATGATTGATTGTGGTGGATTTCTTTTTTGCATTGATATTTGTGTCTCTTTGTAACATATCTCTTTAATATTCTTTATATCTCTGTGGCAGTGAACCCTCCGGGTTATTAGCCATGTTGGACAGTGAGTTCTTGTTTTCGCAGTGAGCCTTGTTTCTAAGGAAGTGAGCCTCTTGTGAATGATTTTGATATTCTCTATAGTGTGAGTTAATCCTCACCATGGTTTTTCCCTCATTGTTTTTTCCATGTAAATTTGGTGTTGTTGTGTTTGTGTGATGGTTTTCAGTTTATGCACTTGCACTTAATGTTTAATCATTTAAGCAGTGTTAAGGATTAGTTCCAGTAATTGAATTAAAGGTTTAATTATGTAAAAAATAATTCACCCCTCTCTTAGATTTCCTTTTCAATAATTGGTATCAGATCTTGGTTCCTTGGTGAAGAGGTTAACCACTTGAGGAAGGTCCAGGATGGCTAGAAAAATGATGTATGATTATCTAAGGTTCGATGGAACTAATTATGCGATATGGAATATGGATATGATGTGGAGAAAGCTTACATGAATCCTTAAACTCTTCTTGCTAATGGTTTAAGCACAACTGATGAGATCAAAGCACATGAAGCAAATAACTAGGCAAGTACATTTTGAAGGATAGTCTGGTACATTTCATGTTAATTAAGGTTCAGAATTTGAAGACTGCTAAGGAAGTCTAGGATGCTTTGGAAAGGGCACATGAAGGTGATGAAAGGGTCAAAGAGGTAAAGTTGTAGAATTTAGAAACATAGTTTGAGCTTCTTAATATGTCTGAAGATAAGAATGTTAAAGCTTATGTACAATGATTGGATGAGATAGTGGTCAAAATGTGAGGACTTGACACTACTATAGATGAAATTAGGATTGTAAAGAATATTCTTAGAACTCTCCCTAATTCTTATAGAAAGAAGTTGTGTGCTATTAAACAAAGTATAGATTATAAGACCTGCACTAAAGATCTATTGTTCATATTTTTGACATCTTATGAGATGAGGAAGGCAAATCTAAGGAATGGACACAAATCAAAAATTGCTTTTAAAGCTACAAAATCTAAAGATCTAGATGAATAAAATCTTGATGAAATAAAAGCTAACTTTGTAAGAAGGATGAGGAAAGGCTCCAAAAATTATGCAGGTAAGTTATCCTTTAAATGCTTTAGTTATGGAGAAACAAGTTATTATGTTGCAAAGTGTCTCAAAAGAGCTAAGATGAATAAACAAAGATATGAGAAAGAAAAGAAATGAAATAAAATTAATAGATCTTATTATGTGAATGAGGATGCTAGTATATCTGATGAGGAATATGATTATGCAGATCTTGATGACAATGAATTCTTGTTCTTGGCTATCAAATATGAACCTACTTCTGTTGATTCTAAAAAATAGGTGACGAAAAGCCCTCCGAAGAAGGAGAAAAATGAAGGTACAATTATATCCTCCCTACATGCTAAACATGAAAAGAACTATTGGTTTATATATAATGGTTGTTCATATCACATGATTGGTGATAAAAGTAAGTTTTTTAAACTTGGAAAATATGATGGAGGCTTAGTTATGTTTGGAGATGATACTGGTGATAAAAATTTTGGGATAGGTTCAGTAAGTTTTTATGGAAAGCTTAATATTGATGATGTCTACTATGTTAAGGGTTTAAGGAATAATATTTTGAGTGTTGGATAGATGTGAAGTAAGGGATATGATCTTGTCTTTAAGGATGAGAGGTGTGAGATCTCGAAAGGATACAAAAAATTAATTGTTGTTGGAAAAAAATTTGAAGGAAATATCTGCCAACTTAAGGGTGCTGATGGATGATGCTTTATGACTTGGATTAATGATAGTTTGTTATGCAATCAGAAAAAATTTCACATGAATTTTGATAAATTGGCAAGGATTAGTGTTGTTCAGGCCATGAGAGATTTACCAAGGATTACAAAGCCTGATAATGCTATTTACAAAAATTGTCTGTTTGGAAAGCAAGCAAAAATTCATTATAGATCAAAGGAATATTCTACTACTGGACTAATGGATTTAATTCATATAGATCTTTTTGGTCCTATAAGAGTGATAAGTCTACAAGGCGAAAGGTACTTTATACTCTTGATTGATGATTATTCTAGATATACATGGGTTACATTTCTTAGAGAGAAATTAGATGCATTAGATAGATTCAAGGCATTCAAAGCTATGGTTGAAAATGAAGTAAATTTGAGGATTAAAGTCTTAAGGTCTGAAAGAGGTGGAGAATTCACCTCCCATGAGTTTAATATGTTTTGTGAAGTGCATGGAATAAAGAGACAATTATCTACTCCAAGAACCCCTCAACAAAATGGAGTTGTTGAAAGAAAAAATAGAACAGTTCAAGAGGCTGCTAGATCGATGATTACTAAGGTTGGTTTATTGGAAGTTTACTAGAGAGAAGCTATTCATACTAATTTTTAAGTATTCAATCATTTTCAAGTAAGAGAAAATAGTACAAAGACTCACTATGAGCCATGGCATGGAAGAATTCCTACTGTTAAGTATTTCAAGGTATTTGCAAGTAAATGTTATATCAGAAGAGATGATAAAACCTTAGGAAATTTTGATGCAAGAAGTGATGAAGTAATTTTTCTTTGATATTCTACTAAAACTAAATCATAAAAATGTTTCAATAAAAAATTGATAAAGATTGTAGAGAGTACTAATGTTAAGGTTGATGAAATAATGAAGAATTCAATTGACATTGATGGATATGTATCTAATGAACCTGATTGTTTAAGAATAGAAGAGATTGTGGAAGAATAGGAAATGGATGAGCAAGAAAAGTAGGATGAACAAAATGAAAGAGAAGAAGAAGCTCTGGTGGTGTCCCATAAGATAACTAGGTACATACAAAAAGATAATTTAGAAAGTTAGATCATTGGAGACAAGACAAAAGGAGTATTGAGTAGAAGCAGAGTTGTTGCTAAAGTAAACCTTTGTTTAGTTTCTAAGATTGAACGAAAAACTGTAATTGAAGCATGTAAAGATGAACATTGGATGGAAGCTATAAAAGAAGAACTTATGCAGATTGAGAAGAATCAAACTTAGGAATTGTTCCCAAGATCAGCAGATAGAAACATTATTGGATCAAAGTGGGTGTTCAAAAATAAGTTGAATGAGAATGGAGAAGTGGTTATAAACAAAGTGAGGCTTGTGTGTAAAGGTTACTCACAAGTAAAAGGCGTAGATTTTTAGGAGAAATTTGCTCCGATAGCAAGAATGGAAGCTATAAGGATGTTTTATTATTTTCTGCTCATAAATATTTCAAGGTCTATCAGATGGATGTCAAATAATCATTTTTGAATGGTGAGATAGAAGAAGAAGTCTACATGGAATAAATAGAAGGATTTTAATTGTTGGATCAACCAGATATGGTGTGTAGATTGAAGAAAGCTTTATATGGATTTAAGCAAGCTCCTAGAGCTTGGTATGTGAGGTTAGAAAAGTATTTGATTCAACAAGGTTTCAACAAAGGTATGACATATAGTAATTTGTATTTTAAAATTGAAAATGAAAAAATCTTAATTGTGGTTGTATATGTTGATGATATTATTTTTGGAGGAAATGAAACTATGTGCAAGATATTTGTAGAAGAGATGTAGAAATAATTTTAAATGTCTATGTTTGGAGAGATGAATTTCTTTCTTGGACTATAGATCAATCAAACTCATAAAGGGATTTTTATTTCATATTCTAAGTATGTGAAAGAGATGTTGAAGAAGTTTGGGATGGATGGTTCAAAAATGTTATGTACTATGGTGAATGGTTGCAAATTGGGTAAAGATGATAATTCACCTAAGGCTAATCAGAGAAAGTATAGATCTATGATTGGTGGACTATTGTATTTGAATTCTACTAAACTGGATATTATGCATGTTGTCTGTCTTGTGGCTATATTTTGAGATCCTATGGAAACACATGTTTCTGCTATTAAAATATTTTTTCAGATATTTGAATGGCACTCCAGATTATGGGTTATGGTATCCTATAGATATTGAGTTTACACTAAGCTCTTAGACAGATGTAGATTGGGTTTGATGTGTAGATAACAAAAAGAGTACAAGTGGTGGTGCATTATTTCTTGGTTGTAGATTGATGACATAGTTGAGTAAAAAGCAAGATACAGTTTCCATGTCTACTAAAAAAGCTAAGTATATTGTTGCTATATCTTGTTGTACACAAGTTCTATGGATGAAACATACATTGAAAGATTCACAATGGTGTATGATGATCCTATCTCTATCTTTTGTGATAACACAAGTATAATTAAAATTTCAAATAATCTAGTGATGCACTCGAGGACAAAGAATATATCTATCAGGTATCATTTCTTGAGAGAGAAGGTTGTAGATAACGAAGTAAATCTTGAGTATGTTTTGACGAAGGATCAGATTGTTGATATATTTATGAAGGATCTTCCTAAAGATAATTTTGAGTATCTTTGGGAGAAGTTAGGTGTCATTCCCCCTCCTTTCTTGAACTAGATGCATATGGAGATGCATTAGTCTGGCGGTTCTATGGATCTACTTTTTTTTGGACTAATTTTTGGTGGCTACCTCTCAGGGGGAGTAGGTAGTGTTATGTGTTGTCATTGTGAATATTCTATTTTCAAAGGGGAAATCAATGTAAATATGTCTTACCTTTTCAATTGATATCAAAGGGGGAGAGGAAAGGAAGAATGTGAAAAAGGGGAAAGGAAGAATGTGAAAAATAGGAAAGGAAGAATGTGAAAATAGATTATCTACTAAGGGGACAAACAAAGAGAAAAATCTTGAGAAGTGTATGTTGTCTTTGATGGTTTTTCACATCATGTGTTGCCATCAATGAAAAAGGGGGAAATTGTTACAAGAATGGAAGGAATGAAGGTGTTTCTATTAATGTCAACTAGCCAATTGGTTATCAACTGGTTGTTGTTGACTATATATGTCAAGGATTTTGAGAAAATAGTATTGAAGGAAGATTGTATGTGTTCATTGGTCTCTCCAGGTTTTTTTTCAGGATTTTCTCCTATGCTCATGTGGTTCATATATGTTGATCATAATTGTTGGAAGTTACTATATCTATATTTTTGGCTCTTGATTCATTGTTTAGTGCAAGTTATGTTCACCAGTTGTGAACCATGGTTCTAGTTGAGGTTCAGGAGAAATATTGCTGGTCTATATTTATCTTTGTTAAAGTCTTATGACTTGTGGTTTGAGAATTGTGTTGCTATGATCATGATAAATATAATCTTGGTATCTGGAAGGTTTGTGATTAATGGTTCTATGTGTTTTACACTGGTTTGGCTGACCTTTTGTTGAACATTATCTTCGAAGTTAATGAAGTGTGTGGAATCTATTTAGGTCCTCATGAAGGATGTGTTTGGGTCGTGACCTCATTCTAATTCCACCATTGGATGTTTTGGTGTTGACCTAATTTAAATTTAGTGTTGGATGGATGACTTTGGATATGTTTCAAAGTTGAATACAGTATAAATACATGATGAGTTAGTGGTGAAGGGAAGACAAGAGCGAAGAAGAGATAAGAAAAAATAAAAAAGAGTAGATAGATGTGAGATTTATGTTGTTCAGTGAGTGTGTGTGATGCGAGTGTGGCAAATCAGTACGAATCCTAAATGCTTATTTTCTAGATGCAGTGAGCAAAAGGTGTAGTCTATCATTCATGCATGTTTGTGAGTGATTGTGGTGGATTCCTCTATTCCATTGAGATTATTGTCTCTCTATAACATATCTCTTTAATCTTCTTTGTATCTCTGTGGTAGTGAGCCCTTTGGGTTGTTAACCTTGTTGGACAGTAAGCCTTGTTTCTTAGGTAGTGAGCCTCTTGTAATCAGATTTGATATTCTCTATAGTGTGATTTAATCCTCATCGTGGTTTTTCCCTCATTTTGTTTTCCACATAAATATGGTGTTGTTGTGTTTTTGTGATTTTTTTTCCATTTTTGCACTTGCACTTAATGTTTAATCATTTAAGCAATGTTAAGGATTAGTTCCAGTAATTGAATTAAAGGTTTAATTTATGAAAACTGATTCACCCCCCTCTCAATTGTCCTATTCAACAAAAAAAACATGAAATTTATATTATCCTCGATATCAATATAATAATATTTTTAAATTTTGATTGTGTAATATTTGTATTATTAAATTTCTGGATTATACTTTATGATCTATCATCAACATGAGTTAAAGCCAAAGAATAGAAAATCTAGGTCCTCAACATCTTTGAGAGCTTAATTATGAGCACTAGATTTGAGATAAATCTCCCTCCCATGAATGGTATCAATTAAAAACATGAAACATCCATAATCCTTATTATCAATATAGTAATATTTATGCATTTTTACTATGTAATATTTTAGATCATATTGCATGATACATCATTAGGAAGAGTTAGACCCAAAGAAGACAAAATCCAAGTCTACTAATGATGCAAGTGCATCTATGGTTGCTAGCTAACTATCATTATTTGATTTTTTTCTAAATTTTGTTGTGTAATTATTTTAATGGAATTTTTGGAGTATTTTTAATGTTATAATGTCCAAAAATTATATTAAATAATTTACACACATTTTGGCTTGAAATTCACCTTGGGAAATGTGTCAGACGTTATAATTTTTAATTTAAAATTACCAAAAAGCAAGATGGGTGTGGGATTCTTGGGATTTGAAAAATATTTAAATTTTCAATTAATGGAAATCATGTTATGGGAATGATTTGGATGCCCAGGTAGAGTGGGATTGCAAATTTGAATTGGAAATTCAAATTGAAGAGTGGAGGAATGATGGTGTTGACCAGTGGTGGCCTGTCTAGCTAGGAGTGAAATTAGCATGCATTGGGAGTTGAAAAAATGTCATGTTTCTATCATTAATTGATTTTCTAGAAGGGTGTGTGGATTTAGGAGTATTGGAGTTGTTGATTTGCTTTGGCAAGGTGTTTGGTTAATTATTTTTGGTTTTGGTTTTTTTGTTGCTTCCTAATTTTTGGGAGAGAGAATTTGGGCATAATATTTCTTGAGAGGAAATTTTTAGAATTATAATTTTAGGTGGAAAGAAAAAATCAGTGGAAAATAATTTGTGGAAGACATTAGTGGTTTTGTGCTTTGATTCTGATAATGTTTATGTAGGTGCAAGAAATTGTAAGAAGATTGAATGCATACCTATAGTTGATAATCTTTCCTGTAACAACGCATTCACATCTGATTCTTCATGTATTTTTCAATCATGAAGGATGCCTTTGTATTTCCTTTAAAATGAATGTAATGCACAGGAGTTGCAAGTGTCATTGAGAAAATTTAAGAATTTCATATGTTGCTGATTTTAGAATCTTTATTTATTTTAATTCATCATTTCCTTGTGTGAGAGTGTAAGTGCAGAGAGTTGTAGGAAAGATCTCTTGCATCAGTGGTATTAGAGTGGGTTTTCCTGAGTCTACAGGAAAAGTGTTGAAGAGAGGAAGTTTGTAGTAGTACCTGTGAGTGTGGGTGTTGTAAAAATACCTCCAAGAGTGGGCCTAAGAGGTAAGGGTAGAGGCAGAGGTAGAAAAAATCTTGACATGGAATATTTTAGAGCCCTTAGAATACAAGTTGAAATATTGCAAGAAGAGGTGCGTAGGAGAATTATGCACAAAGAGAGGGATGAGAGTGAAGATGAAGATGATGATGATGAACCATTTGTAGAAGAAGCACAACATTAAATTGATCCTAGAGAAGTTAGAGATTGAGAGCCAAAACCAAGATTGGGAAGAGGGAAAAGATGGAGGTTTCAAAATTTAGTGGAAGCTTTAATTTAGAAGAATTAATAGAATGGATAAATGACATGGAGGAGTTATGTTGGTGTTTTTTAAATACCAAAACTAATCTCTCCTATAATCTATGGACTTTCCATTTCCAATGATTAATTATATGGAGGGATTAGCCAATGAACAGGTGAAATTTTTCTAAACTTTCCCTCTAGACTTTGGGATTTGCAAAACTTGGGAGGGTGGTTCCTATAATGAATTTTTAGATACTCTTGTGAAAATTATATCACACATTGTAAATTAACAAATAAATATCCTAAGTGTTGTTTAATAGATGAAAAAAATTAAAGATTTGGCTAACCTTTGCAAAATTTATCAATCTAAAGCATGAGAATATGGTAGAACATCAATTAAACATACATTTCAAATAGAAAGTAAATATTTAATTTGATTTTGAATGTAGTTTCTATGAAAGACCAGGAAGATGTAATATAGACATATCTTGTGGTGATTAGTGCCTTATCCCAAGGTATGGAGTCCTAAACCATGCAATTGAAAATATATAACAACATTCTATCTATCATAACATAGCTATTTAATAATTAATTACACCATTAAACTGAGAAATCTAAACCAATAATAGTTAATGATCCTTGCATACATTCACATAAACCTTTATTCTTGTTAAAGAAAATTTAACTCATTCTTTGAACAAGTGCATTAACAGTAAATAAGCATTCTGAGGAAAAGGCAATCAAGATGAATTAAATGATCTTTGATTCATTTCATTCATAATTCATGTGAAGTATACGATGGAGAACAATGGATTTGTAAATATGCCATTTGTATTCCAAAAATGGTAGTACTATTATACACCATTAACAATCAAAAGATTCAAAACTTCAAAACCTAGAAAAGACTTAGACAAAATAGAATATACACTTTGTATTACAATAGCTCTTAAAAATTAATCAATAAAAACTTGTGTAAATGGCCTTGAATTCTCTTTTATAAAACAAGGGAGCAAAAATCTTCTACCGTTTACACATGTCACATTTTCATTTGACATACAATTACATCTCAAAATTACAAGAGTAACTACAAGTGTGTGGAAAGAATATTTTGAGCGCAAGATAGGTACAAAATTTGTTACATCTAGATGCTTTCCCAAAATATTTGAAATGGTTAGTTGATGCCTTTACCACTTTTGTTCTACATTCTTCTTGTGGTAAACCTAGGAAATTTGAGATGATATGTGTATACAAAATCTTGGTGTACAATATGAAAAAATAATCTTGATGACATCCTTGAAAACCTTGAGGACTGCTGAATGTCTCAAAATAGAGAAAAATTGTTCCCACATCACCATTGAAGAAGTCTACAAATCAGGAATGTGATTATAATTATTGTCCCAACTAGTATAGTATTCTTCTATCGGCCAATTGAAGGCCATAAATTCATCCAATTTTTTCCTATAAGGACCATACTTTGTCATTATTTGATTGGAATCCTTGTCAAATGTCTCCAAAAAAGCACTGGTGACTAACAACTTATTCATATTATACTTTAACATAGTTATCTTAACATCTCCTTCATAAATTAGAGTGGACTATGCAACAATAACAACATCAATATGAGCCCTCCATTTCTCATAAGTCTTGGCTAGTCCATCATTATTAAAATGTATGACAGGAGGCCAAGATCACTCTAATCAAATTTCTTAAGCAATAATTTCATCCCTTTTTCCAATGGATCCACTGATCCTTGGTATTCAATAATTTCCTTCACTTCTTTGTAGGTTGGAGCAATTTGCAGTGGCTTATTTTTATTGTGTATGGATCATATAACCATATTTTTCAATACACCCAATCTAGGAACCCATGTTTGAATTAATGGGATAGCAATTGATTTATCCCTTTCAAACATATTTATTGAGCTAAACATTAATGAATAATTAGAATGAACGCTTCTCACTCTTTTTATTTCCTTAGCCAAACAATGTTCCAAAACATTAGTGACAATAAAAATATTGTTTTCATTGTATAATGCAAACAATTTGTCATATACCTCTGATTGCTAAATCGACTCTTCTTTACTTATTTCCTTTATTTCAAGAGGTGCAACTGATGTGCTTGTGCCCAAGTATTCTAATGTTACATTGTCTTCATTATACACCACCATTTCAAGAGAAGGTGATTGTATAGGAGGGGGTGAATGAATAAGAGGTGGTGGAGAAGAGGATGGAGCATCTTGTTGGACTTGTGGCACTGGTTGCCCTGTCTGCATTGCTTGCAATTATTGTTGTAGCATCTCCTTTTTTAATTCTATCTCTCTTATTCTTTCCTCATCCTTGTTTTAAGAAATCATTAAGTCATTGTACTTCTTATTTTCAACTTCATATTTCTCTTGCAATGACTCAATAGTAGCCTTAAGAAATTTTTCCACATTCACTATCATTGTGCCTGCTTCATCTATTGGGGTTTTAGAAACTCTCTTTATAATCAGTCCTCCTCTCAAATCTATAGAAGGTTCTACAACCTCATGCTTGTTGGTGTTTGGGGCTAGTGCTCATATTGTTAATGTTTGTCAATCAGGCATGAAGGCTAATCCTTGAAATGTACATACTACCTCATCATATATCTTAAAAATCCTTGAGCCTTTCCTTCTAACTGTATCAAATTCTATGGATGATGCCATATCCCATTCTGGAAAGTGAAAGACTCCACTTTTCCTCACAAGTTATCTACCTTCAGTAGGTGTAATTTAATGATATCAAGTTTCCACAATCATTTCCTTATACTTTTCCCTCATTTATTCCAAGACCTTTGAGGCAATCACTTCCCTAGGCAATTCTGGAGAATTAACCATACCTATTTGCATATTTCCATCATACTCATATCTCACTCTCCACATAAATTCCTCAAAATATATGGAATTTACAAATGAATCATCATTAATGAATTCATTGCAAGCTTTCTCCCTAACATCATCAAAATTATCAATACCTATAAAAATATCCTTAATTAACCTTAGTTGTTGCATTGGAAGATTCACCTCACTTGGGGTGATGGCATATTATGCATTATTTCATTTTTTGTCACCACAACCTTCTAATTTGAGTCAAAGGAGTAATCAACAAACCTTGTTGATGTAAACTTTCTCCTCTTAGGTGAGGGCTCTCTTGGAGGTGAATCCAAGTCAATAAAATTTTGAGCAGAGTGTGGAGGTGACATTTGAGGTGGAGATGGTGGTGTTTCATGTACTGGTGAAGGTTCTCTTGACTCCTTCGAATGAGTAGGAGTAACAATAGTGTCTTCCTTTCTCACAACTTCATTTTGTTTTCTCCTTGAGAAAATGTACAATTTTTTTTATGGTTGATAGGTTGGCCTCTCCTCAACCATAGGATACCTTCCTTTGTCAACCACTTCCTTCTCTTCTTTTAGGTGTCCAACAACCTTATCAATTTTTTGCAAAATTCTCCGCTCTCAAAATATCATTATTGATATCAATTAAAGCTCCTTTGAACATAAGATCTTTCTCCTTCTTTTCTTGCTCTAATTTTCACATGTGTGAGATTTTACTCACAATGTCATATCAATCCCTTTCAGCTAACATATTGGTCATGCCTCTGCACAATCACTTCCCATCCCTGTGCTAACACTCTACAATACTTTTTCTTTCTTACATTTCATTTCAGATTTTGGCCCTCTCTTCAAGCTTTGAGATTATCATTGAAGCTGGTTGCGTGTACATGAAGTGGATCTCATCATTAAATGATGCCAACCTAGAATGGGGGGTTTGGAATCTTCATTTCATATTCTAAAAATTCACACAGAATCCAAATATGGAGAAACTAATTGGCCTCTCTAGGAACAATATTTTGTTCACCGCCCTTCTCATCAATGATTGTATTTGAAAGTAAATGTAATTTTTGTATCTCCACTTTGCTTTGGAAGGTTGATGTTAGAATCTTTAAGAAGATGGTGTATAGCAACAACCACCAAAATTTTAAAAACATGAAAACACGCCTCAAAGAAGGCTTAAGAGGGATGTCAATCCACCTCTCCCAACAAGCTTCATAACCATTTAATATGACTATGTCAATTAAGCATACAATTGAAGAACAGATTGTATAATTGTTATTGGAAAATGTAGGTATAAATAGTCACAACTACCATTTGCCTCTAACTCTTTGATAAATACTTTCTATGTAAGTGTCTTCAATTTGTAGAGTGAAATCACCTCTTTTGGATCTATATGGCAGTTGTTTACACTATCTTAAAATTCTTTGTTAAATATATTTCTGGCAAATGCACTTTGTCCCAATCAGCCTGCCCACTTCATACTTCCCAATCCATTTCAGAATATAGTTACTTAGCACCCGTCTGTCTTGTAAAATGCATTTTTTCTCTTCAAGATACTCCATGCATCCTAGTGCATTTATCAATTTGTATCAATGCAAAGCATGTTGGGCCACAAGTGGTCCGACTAAAAAAAATATCATTTTCGAACAACTTTCATGCTCAAATGATTCAATACTTCCTTCTGAATGCATCAAAGATGAAAAGATGAAATGGGTTTACATTAAAATCTACTTTTAAGCACATTCACAAAATGATGAAAACATGCCAGGTGAGCTCTGGAATTGCCTTTGAAAACTGGGCAAATTATCTACTAGAGTAATGAAAACTTGCAAGATCATAGACATTGGGTCCAATAATGCAATGCAATAAACAGATAGGAAAAAGGAGTCGCATGGTGAAAGATATTCGATGTAAAAGTTGCTTACTCAAACTTTCTGCAGCAAATAGCTATTCTGAACCAATTTGAAACTAACCCAATTGTCACTTTGCAAAAATAGCAAATCAACTTTTGGCGAGCTACCACTGGACACAGTAGATCAGTTAGGTACCCCGAGCACGTGTACAAAAGGAATTTTCTTGAACCATCACTGATCAAAATATATTTATGCTCAAATTTGGCCTCTCAGAAGGGTTTCTGAAAATGCAAATGCAAAAATAAGAGAAATTACATTTGGTTTCAAACTGTTAAAAATAGAAAATCAACTCATGAGACTTTGAAAACTGACACATGAGATCATTTAGGTAGGGACAATGCAGAACAACAATTGTTCTGGCATGACGATCAACCAATTGGAAAATGCAAGCTCAAACGAGAGGCCACTTTGTGAAACCAAACATTTGCAAACAGCAAAAAAGTGCAAAAACCCTCCAGCTTCGCTTTTCAAAATCCTAAAAAAACTGATCGTGGGAAGCTAAAAATTGACACACATGTTCACATATGTCAACTGAATATGTCTGCAAATGGGTTTTGCATGAAAATCATCTGGCATCAAGTTCTGGCCCTCCAAAGTGAGTCACTCAGACTGATTCATCAGGTGCACTTCTCAAAGTGTAGAAGATTCTTTTTCAAAATGGACACTTCAAATTTGCAAAATTTGAGAGTGCCATCAGTGGCTTCGACTGGGGATTTATACCCCCTGTGGGCATAGCAAGATTCCATATCTCTAGGGAGAGTAGACCAAATTTTGAGTCCATTAGGTGTCCTCAAACTGCTCCTTTATTCATTTTTTCTTTTTTAACTTCACTTGGTGACCCCGGGTCACCAAATGAAAAAGGGGAGTCGATTTCTACCTCTGCCAAACACAATTCTGTAGAAAGAGTCTATCTCCCTCAGCTCATGCTTGCACTTATCAAACCATAACAATATGAAAAACTGCAACTTAGCAAACACAAGTGTTAGGCTGCCTTTGGGCAAGTAGAAAATTTCTCTCTGTTCATCTTTGTCATCAAGTGGAAACCAAATCAAATAAGTCACATAACTGCCACTTTCTTCATTTTCTTATTTTGCATCAAGTGACATGATTTGAAGATAATGATCAAGGCCATATGAAAGCCTAGTCTGATCACAACCATCTGCTTGATTGAACATTTCAATACCTCCTAACAGGCAATCATTCATGACATTATCAACATGTTCATAACCATTGTGCATTTGAAAGGCAAACATACTTTCAAAATACTGACTATTATGTGGCAACAACTTATCACATTCATCATATGAATCATTCTCAGACTGAAAAAAATATCCTTCAGTATCTTGCACATTGCCACACTTTGTGAAAACTTCTTCCAGCTGACAAAAATAGCACTCACATTCTGCTACATGGCTAAAACTATAAATCTCATTTTGATTACTAGTTTGCACATCAAAATTAGTTTGCAGATCAAACTGAAAGCTCTCGTAAACAACTTGGTATGTGTCATGCAAATCATCTTTGCATATGTTAAAGATAAAAGGTGCATATTTTGGAGCGTCCTTACATTGATCACTGCAACATGGGCACATTTTTTCACATTTCAGTTTAGGTAGATCAGAACATACCTTGGTATCATAGGAACAGGGATCATATGCAACATTAACATCTATGGAACAAGTGAGTGCACTCATCTCAGGTTTGAGAACATGTTTTGATTCATTCTTCAAATCATCATTCCTCTCAAAACCAAATACCGAGAGAGAGGGCTCACACAAATCATCATCAACAGGGACATCAGGAAAATAACCATGTGCACTAGTAACCTCATGTACAACACCAGCTGGTATGTGTGCTGCCCCAAAAATGAAAAACTCATTGCTAACTAAAAACTCCTCCTTAGCAATAGAACTAGAATCTTCATTTTCTTTCACATCAATGCTTTTCACATGTGGTGACAACATGTCCATGTTCATATTAGGAAAATAAGGAACATCAAACAAGAAGCAGTTGTGCTCAACTTCATACTCACTAACATGAGATTCACCATTTGTTTCATTCCTTGGCTGCTCCACACATGGATCAAGAATATCTATAGTATCAACACAATCTACAACTTTATTTTCACCTGAATCAGCAAGATTTCCAATATCATCAATGGGTAATGATGTTAATTCAAGATCCATATACATGTCATAATGTGCCACCTGATTATTCCAAAATGAATCCATTATTTCATCATCATGCTCATCATGTATCACAACCCTTTCCATCTTTGCTTCATACAAACAATCATGAAGAGCAGGGGCATAAGCACACTTATCAGCATCTTCATCATATTCACTACTATCTTTTGAGTCAACATACTGATCACACACATGCTTGTCTTCAAACTCTGAATCACTCTCACAATGAACATGCTCTTTTGATAGAGAACCCGTATTACATTCCATGTATTCACCATACACAATTTTCTCCTTCACTTGTGGACAAGTGGCATCATGAGCATCTATATCATTGCATTCCTCAAGTGAAGAATATGATTCCATATTATCATCAAGAAAGAAATCACAATATTCAAAGAAGCAATTAGGACTATCAATCTCATCATAATTTTTATTACAAGAAAAATCCTCACTACACAAACCATGTTCAAAATCTTCAAAATGAATGCTTGAGGTTGCACTTTCAGATTCATAGTCACTTTTTTCTAATGAAATATCAGCAATAAATTCCTTATAATCATTGGTCACAACATGACATGAAGTAGCACTTTGTATCTCATTTTCATCTCTATTATCTGAGATATCAAAAGAGAAACATTCTTGCATATCTACTCTGTTATCATCCCATGTGTCATCATCTTCCTCACTGCTGCAAGGATCTGCACATGTACTGATTGTGAGATGATCACAATTTTCATCCTCATCCATACAACATGGAACGTCATTTTCTGACATAGTCTTTTATTTGTTTGCATTGTTGTATGATTTATTTCAAGAGGACAATTGTTGTTTACATTTTGAGAATCCACATTTTGTGCATAACCACACTTGGCTGATTCTACACTCCTTATCCAACCAGGTACTTGATCAAAGCTATGGGGCTTCAGTTCCTCTAGAAAAGTACTCGCCCTAGGTTCATAAATCTCACAAAACAAATCAATGCACATGGAATCCTCAAGTCTGAAATCTTTGGGAACTTCTATCAAAGCATCCAAAAATCTCAAAAACAACTTATATGGTGATTCTCCCTCTTGTCTCTTCATTTCATACAATTGTTGTACAAAAGACTTTTGATCAACAATGCTCAAATTTTGTTGAAATTCAAATTGGAGCTCAATATAATCTTCATACTTTGATGATGGAGAGATTATAGCAGCAAAAGCATTTCCAGCTTGACAATCATTTCCATTATCTATTGCATAAATTCTATTTGCATAAGGTGTGTTGGAATAACAGACACTTGCAGCTAGATACACTTTCATTATAGAGTATTTCAAATTGTTCTCAATATACATGGCATTTTGATATGCCTAAAGTAATGTTGCAGGCTCTTTATCTCTCAAAATGAAACCCATCTTACTATCAAATGCACCAAGATACACAGCCAAGAATTCAGCATCATTTGCCCTTATGTACTCTGGGATCTCTCTCATTGCCTTTGCAAATCGAAGATTTAAAAATAGGGACCAACTCATTTTCACTTATATGGATCTCCATAAAGTTTTTCCTCACCTCACTTGGATTTACCTTTTCACCAAATTGCTCAACAAAGGTTGTCATAAACTGACTCCATGAAGTTATAGAACATGACGATAAATATGACAACCAATCTTTTGCATCATCCTTCAAGGATTGAACAAATAGTTTCATAACAATGTCCTCATGATTTACCTCATAATCCCCCATCACATCCATGAATGTTTGCAGATGCTTAGAGGCTGATTCTGAACTTTTACTTGTTAATTTGGGCAAATACTTCCTAAAATTTTTAGCAATCAGGTTCAGGAAACCTCTAATACCACTAAAAACCAACGGCATATACCTTTCAATAGAAAAATCCCTTTGAGGGCTTGGGACAACTTGTTTTCCCTACATACTTTTACTTTCCATTTCACAAGAAAACCCTCTTGTATACAAATTCAATCATTATCAACTTCATACATGGTTATCAATTACATCACTTACCAATTCAACCATGATTCTAAAACATTGACTGAATATTTATGCCTTAAGCTTTCTCAGAGGCATAATTCAAAATAAACATACTTCTCAAATCATATTACATATTACATTTTAGAAGTATAGAAAGAACTACTATTGTTCCCTTTCTTAATGCAAATTCATCTAATAGGGAACCAATTTTTTCCTAAAACGTTCAAATATAGTTTCCATACACAATTTCTTGAAAACCAAGAGTGAAAAATACTTGGAATTGTTGCAGCCACAACAAATTGTTCTTTTGATTGGAAATATTTATAGATATGGAACCATATTCACCTCTTCATTAGGTTCTTTGGTAGAGTCGCCACCTCTCTGTAGATGACAAAAATTTGATCAATTGGAATTTCTTCATAGGTCAAATTTGTTTAAGAACCAACATAAGCACTGCAACACCTCCTTATCCAACAATATGACATCATATGGATTCCTTCCTCAAACTTGTCAGGGTACTTCATCACAAGAGCTTGAATCTACTTCATCTCTACTGCAAATCCTTTGGTTCTTTCTCAGTTCTTTTCAAATAGTGCACATTGGTGCATAGATCTTAGAGTCACCACTCACAATTTGTGAGGTATTATGAAATAATCATGAAATATGGACGAATCTAGACATAACTTACATTAAAAGATGAATTACAATAGATTCTCTAGCAACATTTATGAGAATTGACTCACTTGACAAGGAGATTGAACCTATCATAACAAGCTCATGACTCTATAAGGCAAACTGATCTTCAACAATGTCCCCAGTGGAGTCGCCATTTTGTTGGTTTTTTTTACTATAACTAGGTTGATCTTCTAATCTACCTATAGAATTTCCAATTCCAATCAAGAGCAGCTTGAAGGACTTGGACCAACTGATGAGGATTTTAAAGACCTCCTACACTTTGGGTTCTGCAAGACCCAGGAGGGTGATCCCTTAATGTGTTTACAACCTCTGCACCATTATCATAAACAACATTAACAATAACAGATAATATCATTCAATAGCTCAATAGGACGGGATAATATTGAATAGAATTGGTTGTTCATCAATAATATCAACCATTTGGAGCGTGAGATAATTACAACAATACTTCAAAGTAAAATATATTCATTAATTTTCAATTTGTAGCAAGCTCCAAGTGAACACAAACAAATATTGAATCTCACAAATAGGTACAACTTAGATCAGTGCCTTATTTCCATTAAAGGAGTCAAATTCACAAATACCTAAGGGTTTATAACAGATTCAACACATAGCATATAAGATATTCGATAACATTTCCTTACAATATCACCAATATGCACCCTAACTCAATACTACTTATCAAATCCTTGGACAAAACATATCAACCTACAATCTCATTTAAGCATTTTAATTAATTCTTTGAATTAAAGCTAAAATAAGAATTGCACACACCACAATAGTGAGATGAACAACATAACCCTTGATCATTTTATTCAAAATTCAAATATGCTTCTACACAGGAGAGACATGAGCTTGAATTTATCAGTTTAATTCAAAAGCCAGTACTGTCATACAACATCATATCTCCATGAATTCAAAACCTAACTTGCATTTTCTCTATAACTATCAGACTTTACAATTGCTCTGACCCTTCACCAAAACTTTCTAACTTGCTAACTCCTTTACAATGAGAGAAGAAGAGAATATAAAGAGAATAGAAGAAAACAAGAGCAGCCCAGAAGAAGATCTGAAAATGCCATTTGGAAGCTCCATTCCAGTTGATCCAAAAATCTGCAAAGCCTCTCTCCTATCTCTAAAACAAACTTATTCTGCCTCCAAAACTGCCTTTGCCCGAGTTGCCCAGCAATAGAAAAAATCCCCATGTGAGTAGATTCCACATTTTACCTGTTGTGTGAAAAATACATCTTTTCATGTTAAAACTCTGCTTTTGCCCTTTTGTTCTTTATTGTAGCTGCACCTTTAATTTTATCTCCTAGCACATGATATTTCATTTTCCAAGTATTAAATTTTCTCAACTTTAATAGTCTCCTGGGTAAAATTCAAAATTATTTCCCTTTATTGGCTGCACACAACTTTACCAATGCAGTTGAAATAATTCATCTTCAAAATATTTCCTTGCAAAAAGATTTCCCTCACCAAGTAAAGTATTTAAAAATAGTGAATGTTTTATTCAATTTATCAAAATAACTCCCCGTGCATTAAAATATTTCACCCATAAAATGAATAAAAATTCACTCCTTCGATGGAAACATTTTACTCCCATTTTACCCAACATATTCAAAACATTTTTCCCTGTGATATTATATTTCACTTTACAGAAGTGAAAGCCTTTTCTTATCAGGAAAATGAAATATTTCACTTCCCTTTACCAAACATTCATCCACATATTTAAATGCCTCCTTGTTTTAAAAGCAATTAATTAAAACATTAAAATCTTAAGGCATGGAGCTCCATTTTCTTTGGGGGCCCACCATTTAAATATTTCATTTAACCTTCAAGAAGGCCCACTTAATTTTATCGGGCTCACTGATTTTATATTTTTTCCAGCATCATTTCAATTTATTAAAGCTTTGCTTCTTAAAAGAAAAATAAATAATTAACCATCAAGCCTCATTTATAATTTTATTGGTGGACATGAAAACATTCCCACTCAACGAAAACTTTGCCTAGGCCCATTTCCATGTGATGATATTTCGCCATACCATGATAAATAAAACTCGAGCATCTTGGGATCAGGATTTGGTGGGGAATGGTGGAGATTGAGCTGCATTTTCACCTCTGTTTCTATGTCGTTGATCTTTTTGCTTTCCATTTTGTGCCCTAATCTCATTCATTTGATAGTGATTCATTTCTTTCTGAAACTCACAAGTTATGGTGGAAATGGTTTCCATTCATAGCTCCCCACTGTGCTTTAATGGATGTTTACACCCTCTTTAATGATGTGTCCCTCATTGCACCTGTTTGAAAGTTTTTGAGGCTTTCAATAGATCTACTTCATGCGCTGGCGATGGCAATCCATTCTCCTCCTCTGCACTTGCTTGAGAGTCTCTAAAGCTCTCAAAAAATTCATTTTCCATTATGGATTGTGTGATGGCGTGGCCTCCATCTAGATCAATCCTCTCACAAACCATTGCTGGTTTTTGTTCACCAAATAGAAGATGGTTCGAGCCTCCTTCTAACTGCATAGAGATTTCTCCAAATTGTAGTTGCTCTGAAAGTTTCTAAAGTCTTTTCTATGCATCTATTTTGTGCATTCGTTGCATACAGAAGCATTCGATTTCATCTATTGGTGCCCTATTATCTGGCATCCCAAATGCATTTGCTCAGAAGTTTGTTAAGGCATTTTCAACAGTCCATTTTGTGCATAGCATTCTGCTCTAAACTGTGCCTACCTCCCACCTACATTTCTTTCAAGTTTCTAAAGCTTTGTCAACAAATGCATTTTGTGCATATTTTGCAGAGATGGTGTTCCATAAAACCACATTACATTTGAGGTTTCCTACCAAATAGTTCATGTGCACTTGTCTATTGAATCCTCCCCTTAGCTGCTAGTCGCGCCCTCTTTAATCTTGTCACTGATTTTCTTCATAATGTATGTGGGTCACGCATTATTATTGGAAAATAGAATTTCTTCAAACAATTTTGATACATTTTGTAGTTCAAGTGTGGGCTATCCTTGCACATGTGTGAGATTCTACTCACAATGTCATATCGATCCCTTTCAGCTAACATATTGGTCGCACATTTGCACAATCACTTCCTATCCCTGTGCTAACACTCTGCAATACTTGTTCTTTCTTACATTGCATTTCAGATTTTGGCCCTCTCTTCAAGCTTTGAGATTATCATTGAAGCCGACTATGTGTACACGAAGTGGATCTCATCATTAAATGATGCCAACCTAGAATGGAGGGTTTGGAATCTTCATTTCATATTCTAAAAACTCACGTAGAATCCAAATATGGAGAAACTAATAGGCCTCTCTAGGAATAATATTTTATTCACCACCCTTCTCATCAATGACTGTATTTGAAAGTAAATGTAATTTATGTATCTCCACTTTGCTTTGGAAGGTTGATGTTAGAATCTTTAAGAAGATGGTGTATAGCAACAGCTACCAAACTGTTAAAACCATGAAAACATGCCTCAAAGAAGGCTTAAGAGGGATGTCAATCCATCTCTCCCAAGGATCTTCATAACCATTTAATATAACTATGTCAATTAAGCATACAACGGAAGAACAAATTGTATAATTGTTATTGGCAAATGTAGCTATAAATAATCACAACTACCATCTGCCTCTAACTCTTTCATAAATATTTTCTATGTAAGTGTCTTCAATTTGTAGAGTGAAATCACCTCTTTTGGATCTGTATGGCAGTTGTTTACACTATCTTAAAATTCTTTGCTAAATATATTTTTGGCAAATGCACTTTGTCCCAATCAGCCTACCCACTTCATACTTCCCAATCCATTTCAGAATATAGTTACTTAGCACCTTTTTTTCTTGTAAAATGCATTTTTTCTCTTCAAGATACTCCATGCATCCTAATGCATTAATCAATTCATATCAATGCAAAGCATGTCTGGCCCTCGGTGGTCCGACTAAAGAAAAACTCGTTTTCAAACAACTTTCATGCTCAAATGATTCAACACTACCTTCTGAATGTATCAAAGATGAAAAGATGAAATGGGCTTACATTAAAATCTACTTTTAAGCACATTTTCAAAATGATGAAAACATGCCAGGTGAACTCTAGAATTGCCTTTGAAAACTAGACAAATGATCTACAAGAGTAATGAAAACTTGCAAGATCGTAGACATTGGGTCCAAGAATGCAATGCAACAAATGAATCGGAAAAAGGAGTCACGAGGTGAAAGATATTCGATGTCAAAGTTGCTTACTCAAACTTTCTTCAACAAACAGTTGTTCTAAACCAATTTGAAACTGACCCAATTGTCACTTTGCAAAAATAGCAAATCAACTCCTGACTAGTTGCCACTGGACACAGTAGATCATTTAGATACCCCGAGCATGTGTGCAAAAGTAATTTTCTTGAACCATCACTGATGAAAATATATTTATGCTCAAATTTGGCCTCTCAAAATGGTTTCTGAAAATGGAAATGCAAAACAGGAGAAATTGCATTTGGTTTCAATCTGTTAAAAATAGAAAATCAGCTCATGAGACTCTGAAAATTGCCACATGAGATCATTTAGGTGGGGAGAATGTAGAAAAAAAATTGTTCTGGCATGACGATCAACCAATTGGAAAAAGCAAGCTCAAACGAGAGGCCACTTGGGGAAACCGAATGTTTGCAAACAACAAAAAAGTGCAAAAAACCTCCAACTTCGCTTTTTGAAATCCTGACAAAACTTATCATGGGAAGCTAAAAATTGACACACACGTTCACATATGTCAATTGAATATATTTGCAAGTGGGTTTTGCACGAAAATCATTTGGCATCAAGTTCTGACCCTCCAAAGTGGGTCACTCAAACGGATTCATTAGGTGCACTTCTGAAAGTGTAGAAGCAAAATTCTCAGAATGGACACTTCAAATTTGAAAAATTTGGGAGTTCCATCAATAGCCATCAAGAATGTCAGCTTCTTTATTAGTAACATCAGCTCCTTCCGCTTGCTCCATGAGACATCCACTAACAATTTGTTGAAGTTCCTTGATTGAAGATTCATTCGATGTAGCTTTATGTTCATCCTTGGTATGGTTCAACACCTGCAATCTTTCTTCCACCTCCTTAATTGTTGTCTCGCATTGGAAACATGTGAATTCAGAATGATCCTCTTCATGTATCCTACACCAAGTTGGTAGCAATAATTCTTCTAGAGGGACTTTGTATGTCAAGCTCACCCAGTCTTTCATAAATTTGGCAAGAAACTCTTCATATCAAGGTTGTTTTGAATCTTCATCATGAACAGAGGAAATATAGCATATCACTTCTTCTTCTTTTGGTTCATTCTCAACTATATTTTCCATTTTCGACACTTGGTTAGCCTCTGTAGGACCAAAATCCTTTGTGTTTGTAGGTTGTTCTTCACTTGAATGTTCATCAGCCACCTCCATTTCCTTAGATATTTTAGACTCTTCCTTCCGTCATGTTGCTTGGTTTGTGGATGGATCGACACCTACTACACATTCTCCAGATCTAGAATTTGTCTTTTATGTAGTACATTCCTTGATTGATTGTTCTTTCCATTCCAGATATCTCTCAACTTTAACGATAATGTCCACACATGAATGACAAGTGAATTTTGAATGAGATGCATTATGAAATCTGCACCACTTAGATGAGATGAAATCTTGCAAAAACTTACCACCACCAAGCTGATCTTTAACTATCTATGTGAATGCCTCAACAGCAACATCAACAAACTCTAAATCTGTGGAGGCTAGTAGTTCAAGCAGGTTCCACATGAAAATATCCCTTTGCGAAACCATCTTAATTTTACCCAAAAAGGTTAAGCATTCAAACTCATTATACCTATAGGTATTTTGGATTATGTACTGATCTGGTAATGCATAGTGATGTAAACCCTTATTATTCCAGATATCCAATCTCTTATTTAGAGACACACAAAGTTGAGGAAAATCAATCTGATGACTGTTTCCATCATGGAAAGCATCAGGTTGCTTTTCCATCTTGACTCAAAATTTGTACTTGCAAATTTAGAGATCTATCATATCTTAGATTTTCAATATAAATGCTCATTCAACTTCTAGCAATGTCACCTACATTCACCCTCCTTCTAGCGCCAATCTGTTGATGGTGTTTTCTGCATAGTAACAACTAAGATGAAATATAATATCCTATCTCTCTTGAATGGTAAATATCTATCAACAAACCTCAAGAGATAACCCCAAGGTCTCTAATGTCAAGTCTTGACAATGCAAAAACAACTCAGTGATAAATGTGAAAATGTTGGTAATAACAAAGGGCCTTACAAATGAACAATGTTGGAAGTACACTTTCATTAGATGTAGCAATATGGTGATGCTTTCAATCATAAAACTAATCCAAATTCAAAGAAAGATCAAAAGATAAGGGTTGATAGAGATTCTAAACTAACCCCTAAGATCAATCACAATAATGATGAATGTTACAAATGGATAGATCCCCAATAAAACCAATCTCTGCTTGATCAAGGATAAGCCCACAACTCTGTAGAAATGGTGCAATCTTCTAAGGAAACTAAATATTTTTAGACTATGAACATTCATCCACATACCCAATAAATGGTCCAATGTAAACAAGCATCCACAGTTGAACTTAGCACAAAATAAGGCCCAAACTAACTTTACATAGCAACTTACAATCAACAAATTGCTAAAAGTATGGACCAGAGATCGATCAACATCATTAACATTTCACCATTATCATGAAAGAACCAAAAACTAACATCTAACACCAAGAATCAAGAACAAGAAACCATAAAACTTTTGAAACATAACACAATGTTTTCCAAATCAACAACCCATTTGCATTATCTTCTCCAGCATTTACATAACAATCTTCCTACTCTCTCCTCTCCTACAATTACTGACTTCACCTAACTTAGCCAATTCTGGCTCTTTATTTACCTTAACTAAGAATTCTAACCCTTTACAAGTGAGAAGGCACTGGCCTTTTTCTCTGATTTTACAATTTAGATTCAATGGCCAAGATTAAAATAAATCCAATGGCACATATTGCTCATCTAGAAAAATCCAGCAGGTACATTAGGGTTTTATAGTATTAGGTCGACGATGCATTCAAATTTTCCATATTTAGTTGGCCATGCAAGGCTGGCTTAAAGAGTTCTTTAAATAAAGACAAAATTACATCCCAAAACCCATTAGAGGGCCCCCCAGGCGACTTTAAGACCTTTTGACATGCTATATTCTTGGTTTGTAACTGAAATTCACCACCTCCTACATGATCGACATGAATCTTAGGTGGCAATGACCTGGCTATCATCTCTTGACGTGTTAGCTTCCGATTTATTGATCAATTCTTTAACCTTTTCCAGTATTTCCTTCCTATCTGCTTATTCCATTCAATTTGTAGTTCATGATATTTGTCTAGTTTGGAAATATAAATTATTGCATCTTCCAGGTGTAGATAGGTTGTGGCACGGATTCTCATGCAAGACTCACATTTAATATTTGAGCTCTATATTTTCCTCTTGGCACAAATTCATATGCAAGTCCCCCTTTTGATTTATTTAATCCTGAAAAACAAATATCATCATTAGTAGCTCACATGTAAGAAAAATCCAATCCATAAAATATCCAAATTAAACTTGAATAAAATTTTGGCCTTTTTAAGAAAAAAAATCATTTCTAGAAAATTTTCCATTTTGGAAATTTTCATTTTTTGAAAAAAAATTATGTTTCAAGATTTTTTCATTTTCGAAAATTTAAAATTTCAAGAAAAAATTTCCATTTTTGGAAAATTTTGATATTTTTGAGGGGGCTTGGATTTTCAAAAAATGGAAATTTCAGAAAATCTAAGGTAGCTCGGATTTTCTGAAATTTTCCAAGCCAGGTCAAAATCCCCTAAACTTCATTCCCTTTCTAGAAGGAATTTTCAAAAAATTCAAAAAGCAACCCCACCTAATTTTTCGTCCTCTATCCATGGGTGCAAAAATATTTACATATAACATTGAAAATTCACTTCAAAATCCCCATTTCCAAAATTTGAGGTAGGTGGATTTCTTCCATACCCTCAAGATGCTTCAAAATACTACCCTTATCAAAACAAATCTAGACTTAATCTCAAAATAACCTCCCAAGAAGAGAAAAACTGAAAGTTGACAAAGCCAAGATGTAGAGAGGCAAAAGAAAAAATAGGGTCACTGCCTTTAGCGGGGCGTGTGCACAAAAATTGCACAGCAAAACCCAATTAGCCTAAAAACCATAATAAAGTCAAAGGCATGTTAGTGATCAAATGAAATAAAAAGATTAAATCACATGTTGAAAATTGATCACTATTTTTCTTACCAAAGAAGGGCATCGTTGTTCATGATAGCGTCACTGTAAAGGAAATGAGCATCGCTCTGCAAAAGTTTAGTGATGACGGAAGCATCACTATTTTGGAGCGTCACGATTTGCAAATTCTTGATACCTCTAAAAGTATTCAACGTTGCCATTTATTTTAATCAGCGCCAAGATATTAATTAGGTGTCGATGTTTCTGATGATGATAGTGTCACTATATGGCAATGCCTAGTAAAGGTGTCATTAAAACTCCCTTGAGCATCCCTATATCCTACAAGAATTAAAAAAATGGAATTCGAGATAGAAATTGATTAAATGTGATCAGTTATGCCCTCCTTCTAGCACCAAAATGTGATTGACAGATTAGTATGGACCGACTACACTTGATCCATGAAGAATCGAAGCATAATGAAGCCACTAATGTTAATCTCAATAGGATCAATCAAATGCAAATTCAACCAAACATATTAAACTACGAAAGCTTTGAAAATACCTACTCTAATCCATTTGAAACTTATCCCATTGTGGGAGTGGTGTCCTAATGATGTGGATTGATGACCCTTTCCCAATCTCATGGATAAATGAGCTTGTTTCAACCAGTTTTATTAAGGAAAAATGATGAAACCATTGATAGATGTGTGAAAAAAACATGATTTAAAACTAGATTAACATGATGCAAGCTATTTTAACATGATTTAGATTAACATGATTGATATGGATGTATGCAAAGCTAAACTAAATGGATTCTAAACTAAAAATATTGAAACCCTAATTACAAAATATGCTAAATGTATGCACCTAGGTTTCTATGGAAGCTAAGCTATTATGCAAGTAACTTAAACTAAAAAAATGATGCTAAATATGTGCTAAATATGAGTGTGAGTGTGAGTGATTTTAACAACATAAGTTTGATGTTAAAAGATGGATTTGTTTGTCACCAAATAGTGACCTATTTATAGGAGAGCAAATGAGAAATGGAGGGTTGATATAAAAAAGGATAATTAATGGTCAAAGATGGAAGAAGTTGGAGGCATGGATGGTGGATTCTCATTAATGGATGAGAATGAAAGATGATATTTTAATTGAGGGTTAATATTCCTTTAAACAAATACACTTTTGACCTGTTTAAGAGGTCACAAGTTAACTTGTACAAGAAGTTTTGAGTTAACTTGCACATGAAGCTTTATAAGTTTGTTTCAAAAAAGGAATAATCCCTTTTTCAAATGAATGAGGAGAGAGAATATTCTTTGGAATATTCTCATGGGTGAGGGAAAAAGGATATTTAGTTAATTAAAACAAAATCAAATTGTGCAAAAGGGGAAGGAATATTACATGGGAATATTCCTTTTGAAGGAATGTGCAAAGAAGGAATATTCCCTTGCAAGTGGGGGGGAAATTAGATTAATTAATAATTGATAATTAAATAATGTTAATTATACAATTAAGGGGATTAGAAGAATTAGATGGTATTTATTAAATAAAATGATTTAATAAATGGGGGAATGATAGAATGATATTTAATTAAATAACTTCGAGTTATTTAATTAAATAAGGAGACTTAGAGACTTAAATTAAATAACTCAATTTATTTAATTTAACCAGATGAAATGGTAGCATTGAAGGGGGTGAATTAACTTGATTAAATAAATTAGGTTAATAGATGAAAATGATGCAATTAATTAAATATCGAGGCTAAGTTAATATTTATTAAGCGAAAAGAGGATGGGTTCAAGAATGAAGTGATGTTAGTATACCTTATTTGAGTGCACAATATCATTCAAGACATTTTTAAGTGTTTGCACTTACCAAACCAATTCTTAGCGATCATTTACCCCTCATGTTTAATAGAAAAATCACAATGAACCTTGAGTGAGCCTAGTGCATCAAGACCTGACATAAACAAGCCTTGGTATCAAACTGAGTTTTCCTTAGATTTAGGTTTCCCAGTGGAGTCGTTCAAGAAAGGTAGGTTCACATGGTCCTTTGAGAGAATTTATCTGCTTGTTGGTGTGTGTGTACAACATTTGCATCAATAGGAACCTTGCAAGAAATTGGATTAGTAGTTTAGATAAAAAGGTCTTCTCCCAACAGTTGCCACAAGCTGAAGATCAGATATTAGTAACACAAGAAACCTTTACCCTAATGAATGCAAAAAGTAGAAAATAAAAATCTCATATTTATACTCTCTTTTTGTTGTGACAATCAATTGTAGTGCACAAAGGCTTAGATTTGTCACACAATTGTGATGCAGAAACAAATGATTGTGGAAAACATAATAGCAATTACGATGAATAAAATAGCGACTGTGGTGCAGTGATAAATGATTAAAACAAAATGTTGAACAATTGTGGCACTAAAACCCTAGGCTAAAAAACATAGATCTAACCAAAAAATTGCAAAACTTGATGATGGATATAGCAGACTGTTAATATGTCAGAACAATAACCAAAAACCTAGAGGATGCCCTAAAACAACAATAATTGAATGATTTGAGCTTGTGAACAATGAAAGTCAAATGTGTCATTCTGGGTGATGATTGTGGCTCTTGTGCTAAATGATTATGATGTGTTGTACAATTATTGTGGCATTTTAAAGCTCAATTGAGTCATTCTTTAGTTCGATTGTGGTAGACTCTTGAAAATTAGAATTTTGCTAAAATTTCAAAAAATTCAGCTAGTTCATGTCAGGTTCACTAAATGTAGATATAGTTCTAATTCAGGAATAAGTATGAATTGATAATAGCAACCACAAAACTATATAATTCAACTAATAAAGACCCCAATCCAACAATGAAGCACAAATGAACATAGAAATCACAATAACAAAGAAATACAACCTCAATCTATATGCCATAATTGAATCACGTTTATTTCTCCTCCATTTTTCTTTATTTGTGCTTAGATATGTAGTATGAAATATACTTAATGAGCTTGATGTTGACAATTAATATCTTGATCTCTTGACAGAAAAACTTCAAAGATTGTGGTTAACCTTGAAATGAAGATGATGACTTGCTTTTATAGAAATCCCAAATCAAACGAAGGGCTAGGATTAGATGATGATGTATCATGATCAATGGATGAGATGGATTGAGATAAGGATAAGGATGAATGGACCATAAGTCAAGAAAGTGGTTAAGATTTAGGGCTTAGCTAAGAAGAAATTCAAATTAAATAATGACAATTATTTAATTTAAAGGGAGGAAATGATTAATTAAATAATTAAAAATAATTATTTAATGAGAGAAAGAGGAAAATGGTAAATAATTAAATAATTAAAAATAATTATTTAATTATGAAGATAAGAATACGATAAATAATTAAATAAATAAAATTTATTTAAATATGGA
>CM021107.1:440567279-440587887 GCA_007115665.2 Sequoiadendron giganteum | reverse complement strand
CTCTCTCATTGCCTTTGCAAATCGAAGATTTAAAAATAGGGACCAACTCATTTTCACTTATATGGATCTCCATAAAGTTTTTCCTCACCTCACTTGGATTTACCTTTTCACCAAATTGCTCAACAAAGGTTGTCATAAACTGACTCCATGAAGTTATAGAACATGACGATAAATATGACAACCAATCTTTTGCATCATCCTTCAAGGATTGAACAAATAGTTTCATAACAATGTCCTCATGATTTACCTCATAATCCCCCATCACATCCATGAATGTTTGCAGATGCTTAGAGGCTGATTCTGAACTTTTACTTGTTAATTTGGGCAAATACTTCCTAAAATTTTTAGCAATCAGGTTCAGGAAACCTCTAATACCACTAAAAACCAACGGCATATACCTTTCAATAGAAAAATCCCTTTGAGGGCTTGGGACAACTTGTTTTCCCTACATACTTTTACTTTCCATTTCACAAGAAAACCCTCTTGTATACAAATTCAATCATTATCAACTTCATACATGGTTATCAATTACATCACTTACCAATTCAACCATGATTCTAAAACATTGACTGAATATTTATGCCTTAAGCTTTCTCAGAGGCATAATTCAAAATAAACATACTTCTCAAATCATATTACATATTACATTTTAGAAGTATAGAAAGAACTACTATTGTTCCCTTTCTTAATGCAAATTCATCTAATAGGGAACCAATTTTTTCCTAAAACGTTCAAATATAGTTTCCATACACAATTTCTTGAAAACCAAGAGTGAAAAATACTTGGAATTGTTGCAGCCACAACAAATTGTTCTTTTGATTGGAAATATTTATAGATATGGAACCATATTCACCTCTTCATTAGGTTCTTTGGTAGAGTCGCCACCTCTCTGTAGATGACAAAAATTTGATCAATTGGAATTTCTTCATAGGTCAAATTTGTTTAAGAACCAACATAAGCACTGCAACACCTCCTTATCCAACAATATGACATCATATGGATTCCTTCCTCAAACTTGTCAGGGTACTTCATCACAAGAGCTTGAATCTACTTCATCTCTACTGCAAATCCTTTGGTTCTTTCTCAGTTCTTTTCAAATAGTGCACATTGGTGCATAGATCTTAGAGTCACCACTCACAATTTGTGAGGTATTATGAAATAATCATGAAATATGGACGAATCTAGACATAACTTACATTAAAAGATGAATTACAATAGATTCTCTAGCAACATTTATGAGAATTGACTCACTTGACAAGGAGATTGAACCTATCATAACAAGCTCATGACTCTATAAGGCAAACTGATCTTCAACAATGTCCCCAGTGGAGTCGCCATTTTGTTGGTTTTTTTTACTATAACTAGGTTGATCTTCTAATCTACCTATAGAATTTCCAATTCCAATCAAGAGCAGCTTGAAGGACTTGGACCAACTGATGAGGATTTTAAAGACCTCCTACACTTTGGGTTCTGCAAGACCCAGGAGGGTGATCCCTTAATGTGTTTACAACCTCTGCACCATTATCATAAACAACATTAACAATAACAGATAATATCATTCAATAGCTCAATAGGACGGGATAATATTGAATAGAATTGGTTGTTCATCAATAATATCAACCATTTGGAGCGTGAGATAATTACAACAATACTTCAAAGTAAAATATATTCATTAATTTTCAATTTGTAGCAAGCTCCAAGTGAACACAAACAAATATTGAATCTCACAAATAGGTACAACTTAGATCAGTGCCTTATTTCCATTAAAGGAGTCAAATTCACAAATACCTAAGGGTTTATAACAGATTCAACACATAGCATATAAGATATTCGATAACATTTCCTTACAATATCACCAATATGCACCCTAACTCAATACTACTTATCAAATCCTTGGACAAAACATATCAACCTACAATCTCATTTAAGCATTTTAATTAATTCTTTGAATTAAAGCTAAAATAAGAATTGCACACACCACAATAGTGAGATGAACAACATAACCCTTGATCATTTTATTCAAAATTCAAATATGCTTCTACACAGGAGAGACATGAGCTTGAATTTATCAGTTTAATTCAAAAGCCAGTACTGTCATACAACATCATATCTCCATGAATTCAAAACCTAACTTGCATTTTCTCTATAACTATCAGACTTTACAATTGCTCTGACCCTTCACCAAAACTTTCTAACTTGCTAACTCCTTTACAATGAGAGAAGAAGAGAATATAAAGAGAATAGAAGAAAACAAGAGCAGCCCAGAAGAAGATCTGAAAATGCCATTTGGAAGCTCCATTCCAGTTGATCCAAAAATCTGCAAAGCCTCTCTCCTATCTCTAAAACAAACTTATTCTGCCTCCAAAACTGCCTTTGCCCGAGTTGCCCAGCAATAGAAAAAATCCCCATGTGAGTAGATTCCACATTTTACCTGTTGTGTGAAAAATACATCTTTTCATGTTAAAACTCTGCTTTTGCCCTTTTGTTCTTTATTGTAGCTGCACCTTTAATTTTATCTCCTAGCACATGATATTTCATTTTCCAAGTATTAAATTTTCTCAACTTTAATAGTCTCCTGGGTAAAATTCAAAATTATTTCCCTTTATTGGCTGCACACAACTTTACCAATGCAGTTGAAATAATTCATCTTCAAAATATTTCCTTGCAAAAAGATTTCCCTCACCAAGTAAAGTATTTAAAAATAGTGAATGTTTTATTCAATTTATCAAAATAACTCCCCGTGCATTAAAATATTTCACCCATAAAATGAATAAAAATTCACTCCTTCGATGGAAACATTTTACTCCCATTTTACCCAACATATTCAAAACATTTTTCCCTGTGATATTATATTTCACTTTACAGAAGTGAAAGCCTTTTCTTATCAGGAAAATGAAATATTTCACTTCCCTTTACCAAACATTCATCCACATATTTAAATGCCTCCTTGTTTTAAAAGCAATTAATTAAAACATTAAAATCTTAAGGCATGGAGCTCCATTTTCTTTGGGGGCCCACCATTTAAATATTTCATTTAACCTTCAAGAAGGCCCACTTAATTTTATCGGGCTCACTGATTTTATATTTTTTCCAGCATCATTTCAATTTATTAAAGCTTTGCTTCTTAAAAGAAAAATAAATAATTAACCATCAAGCCTCATTTATAATTTTATTGGTGGACATGAAAACATTCCCACTCAACGAAAACTTTGCCTAGGCCCATTTCCATGTGATGATATTTCGCCATACCATGATAAATAAAACTCGAGCATCTTGGGATCAGGATTTGGTGGGGAATGGTGGAGATTGAGCTGCATTTTCACCTCTGTTTCTATGTCGTTGATCTTTTTGCTTTCCATTTTGTGCCCTAATCTCATTCATTTGATAGTGATTCATTTCTTTCTGAAACTCACAAGTTATGGTGGAAATGGTTTCCATTCATAGCTCCCCACTGTGCTTTAATGGATGTTTACACCCTCTTTAATGATGTGTCCCTCATTGCACCTGTTTGAAAGTTTTTGAGGCTTTCAATAGATCTACTTCATGCGCTGGCGATGGCAATCCATTCTCCTCCTCTGCACTTGCTTGAGAGTCTCTAAAGCTCTCAAAAAATTCATTTTCCATTATGGATTGTGTGATGGCGTGGCCTCCATCTAGATCAATCCTCTCACAAACCATTGCTGGTTTTTGTTCACCAAATAGAAGATGGTTCGAGCCTCCTTCTAACTGCATAGAGATTTCTCCAAATTGTAGTTGCTCTGAAAGTTTCTAAAGTCTTTTCTATGCATCTATTTTGTGCATTCGTTGCATACAGAAGCATTCGATTTCATCTATTGGTGCCCTATTATCTGGCATCCCAAATGCATTTGCTCAGAAGTTTGTTAAGGCATTTTCAACAGTCCATTTTGTGCATAGCATTCTGCTCTAAACTGTGCCTACCTCCCACCTACATTTCTTTCAAGTTTCTAAAGCTTTGTCAACAAATGCATTTTGTGCATATTTTGCAGAGATGGTGTTCCATAAAACCACATTACATTTGAGGTTTCCTACCAAATAGTTCATGTGCACTTGTCTATTGAATCCTCCCCTTAGCTGCTAGTCGCGCCCTCTTTAATCTTGTCACTGATTTTCTTCATAATGTATGTGGGTCACGCATTATTATTGGAAAATAGAATTTCTTCAAACAATTTTGATACATTTTGTAGTTCAAGTGTGGGCTATCCTTGCACATGTGTGAGATTCTACTCACAATGTCATATCGATCCCTTTCAGCTAACATATTGGTCGCACATTTGCACAATCACTTCCTATCCCTGTGCTAACACTCTGCAATACTTGTTCTTTCTTACATTGCATTTCAGATTTTGGCCCTCTCTTCAAGCTTTGAGATTATCATTGAAGCCGACTATGTGTACACGAAGTGGATCTCATCATTAAATGATGCCAACCTAGAATGGAGGGTTTGGAATCTTCATTTCATATTCTAAAAACTCACGTAGAATCCAAATATGGAGAAACTAATAGGCCTCTCTAGGAATAATATTTTATTCACCACCCTTCTCATCAATGACTGTATTTGAAAGTAAATGTAATTTATGTATCTCCACTTTGCTTTGGAAGGTTGATGTTAGAATCTTTAAGAAGATGGTGTATAGCAACAGCTACCAAACTGTTAAAACCATGAAAACATGCCTCAAAGAAGGCTTAAGAGGGATGTCAATCCATCTCTCCCAAGGATCTTCATAACCATTTAATATAACTATGTCAATTAAGCATACAACGGAAGAACAAATTGTATAATTGTTATTGGCAAATGTAGCTATAAATAATCACAACTACCATCTGCCTCTAACTCTTTCATAAATATTTTCTATGTAAGTGTCTTCAATTTGTAGAGTGAAATCACCTCTTTTGGATCTGTATGGCAGTTGTTTACACTATCTTAAAATTCTTTGCTAAATATATTTTTGGCAAATGCACTTTGTCCCAATCAGCCTACCCACTTCATACTTCCCAATCCATTTCAGAATATAGTTACTTAGCACCTTTTTTTCTTGTAAAATGCATTTTTTCTCTTCAAGATACTCCATGCATCCTAATGCATTAATCAATTCATATCAATGCAAAGCATGTCTGGCCCTCGGTGGTCCGACTAAAGAAAAACTCGTTTTCAAACAACTTTCATGCTCAAATGATTCAACACTACCTTCTGAATGTATCAAAGATGAAAAGATGAAATGGGCTTACATTAAAATCTACTTTTAAGCACATTTTCAAAATGATGAAAACATGCCAGGTGAACTCTAGAATTGCCTTTGAAAACTAGACAAATGATCTACAAGAGTAATGAAAACTTGCAAGATCGTAGACATTGGGTCCAAGAATGCAATGCAACAAATGAATCGGAAAAAGGAGTCACGAGGTGAAAGATATTCGATGTCAAAGTTGCTTACTCAAACTTTCTTCAACAAACAGTTGTTCTAAACCAATTTGAAACTGACCCAATTGTCACTTTGCAAAAATAGCAAATCAACTCCTGACTAGTTGCCACTGGACACAGTAGATCATTTAGATACCCCGAGCATGTGTGCAAAAGTAATTTTCTTGAACCATCACTGATGAAAATATATTTATGCTCAAATTTGGCCTCTCAAAATGGTTTCTGAAAATGGAAATGCAAAACAGGAGAAATTGCATTTGGTTTCAATCTGTTAAAAATAGAAAATCAGCTCATGAGACTCTGAAAATTGCCACATGAGATCATTTAGGTGGGGAGAATGTAGAAAAAAAATTGTTCTGGCATGACGATCAACCAATTGGAAAAAGCAAGCTCAAACGAGAGGCCACTTGGGGAAACCGAATGTTTGCAAACAACAAAAAAGTGCAAAAAACCTCCAACTTCGCTTTTTGAAATCCTGACAAAACTTATCATGGGAAGCTAAAAATTGACACACACGTTCACATATGTCAATTGAATATATTTGCAAGTGGGTTTTGCACGAAAATCATTTGGCATCAAGTTCTGACCCTCCAAAGTGGGTCACTCAAACGGATTCATTAGGTGCACTTCTGAAAGTGTAGAAGCAAAATTCTCAGAATGGACACTTCAAATTTGAAAAATTTGGGAGTTCCATCAATAGCCATCAAGAATGTCAGCTTCTTTATTAGTAACATCAGCTCCTTCCGCTTGCTCCATGAGACATCCACTAACAATTTGTTGAAGTTCCTTGATTGAAGATTCATTCGATGTAGCTTTATGTTCATCCTTGGTATGGTTCAACACCTGCAATCTTTCTTCCACCTCCTTAATTGTTGTCTCGCATTGGAAACATGTGAATTCAGAATGATCCTCTTCATGTATCCTACACCAAGTTGGTAGCAATAATTCTTCTAGAGGGACTTTGTATGTCAAGCTCACCCAGTCTTTCATAAATTTGGCAAGAAACTCTTCATATCAAGGTTGTTTTGAATCTTCATCATGAACAGAGGAAATATAGCATATCACTTCTTCTTCTTTTGGTTCATTCTCAACTATATTTTCCATTTTCGACACTTGGTTAGCCTCTGTAGGACCAAAATCCTTTGTGTTTGTAGGTTGTTCTTCACTTGAATGTTCATCAGCCACCTCCATTTCCTTAGATATTTTAGACTCTTCCTTCCGTCATGTTGCTTGGTTTGTGGATGGATCGACACCTACTACACATTCTCCAGATCTAGAATTTGTCTTTTATGTAGTACATTCCTTGATTGATTGTTCTTTCCATTCCAGATATCTCTCAACTTTAACGATAATGTCCACACATGAATGACAAGTGAATTTTGAATGAGATGCATTATGAAATCTGCACCACTTAGATGAGATGAAATCTTGCAAAAACTTACCACCACCAAGCTGATCTTTAACTATCTATGTGAATGCCTCAACAGCAACATCAACAAACTCTAAATCTGTGGAGGCTAGTAGTTCAAGCAGGTTCCACATGAAAATATCCCTTTGCGAAACCATCTTAATTTTACCCAAAAAGGTTAAGCATTCAAACTCATTATACCTATAGGTATTTTGGATTATGTACTGATCTGGTAATGCATAGTGATGTAAACCCTTATTATTCCAGATATCCAATCTCTTATTTAGAGACACACAAAGTTGAGGAAAATCAATCTGATGACTGTTTCCATCATGGAAAGCATCAGGTTGCTTTTCCATCTTGACTCAAAATTTGTACTTGCAAATTTAGAGATCTATCATATCTTAGATTTTCAATATAAATGCTCATTCAACTTCTAGCAATGTCACCTACATTCACCCTCCTTCTAGCGCCAATCTGTTGATGGTGTTTTCTGCATAGTAACAACTAAGATGAAATATAATATCCTATCTCTCTTGAATGGTAAATATCTATCAACAAACCTCAAGAGATAACCCCAAGGTCTCTAATGTCAAGTCTTGACAATGCAAAAACAACTCAGTGATAAATGTGAAAATGTTGGTAATAACAAAGGGCCTTACAAATGAACAATGTTGGAAGTACACTTTCATTAGATGTAGCAATATGGTGATGCTTTCAATCATAAAACTAATCCAAATTCAAAGAAAGATCAAAAGATAAGGGTTGATAGAGATTCTAAACTAACCCCTAAGATCAATCACAATAATGATGAATGTTACAAATGGATAGATCCCCAATAAAACCAATCTCTGCTTGATCAAGGATAAGCCCACAACTCTGTAGAAATGGTGCAATCTTCTAAGGAAACTAAATATTTTTAGACTATGAACATTCATCCACATACCCAATAAATGGTCCAATGTAAACAAGCATCCACAGTTGAACTTAGCACAAAATAAGGCCCAAACTAACTTTACATAGCAACTTACAATCAACAAATTGCTAAAAGTATGGACCAGAGATCGATCAACATCATTAACATTTCACCATTATCATGAAAGAACCAAAAACTAACATCTAACACCAAGAATCAAGAACAAGAAACCATAAAACTTTTGAAACATAACACAATGTTTTCCAAATCAACAACCCATTTGCATTATCTTCTCCAGCATTTACATAACAATCTTCCTACTCTCTCCTCTCCTACAATTACTGACTTCACCTAACTTAGCCAATTCTGGCTCTTTATTTACCTTAACTAAGAATTCTAACCCTTTACAAGTGAGAAGGCACTGGCCTTTTTCTCTGATTTTACAATTTAGATTCAATGGCCAAGATTAAAATAAATCCAATGGCACATATTGCTCATCTAGAAAAATCCAGCAGGTACATTAGGGTTTTATAGTATTAGGTCGACGATGCATTCAAATTTTCCATATTTAGTTGGCCATGCAAGGCTGGCTTAAAGAGTTCTTTAAATAAAGACAAAATTACATCCCAAAACCCATTAGAGGGCCCCCCAGGCGACTTTAAGACCTTTTGACATGCTATATTCTTGGTTTGTAACTGAAATTCACCACCTCCTACATGATCGACATGAATCTTAGGTGGCAATGACCTGGCTATCATCTCTTGACGTGTTAGCTTCCGATTTATTGATCAATTCTTTAACCTTTTCCAGTATTTCCTTCCTATCTGCTTATTCCATTCAATTTGTAGTTCATGATATTTGTCTAGTTTGGAAATATAAATTATTGCATCTTCCAGGTGTAGATAGGTTGTGGCACGGATTCTCATGCAAGACTCACATTTAATATTTGAGCTCTATATTTTCCTCTTGGCACAAATTCATATGCAAGTCCCCCTTTTGATTTATTTAATCCTGAAAAACAAATATCATCATTAGTAGCTCACATGTAAGAAAAATCCAATCCATAAAATATCCAAATTAAACTTGAATAAAATTTTGGCCTTTTTAAGAAAAAAAATCATTTCTAGAAAATTTTCCATTTTGGAAATTTTCATTTTTTGAAAAAATTATGTTTCAAGATTTTTCATTTTCGAAAATTTAAAATTTCAAGAAAAATTTCCATTTTTGGAAAATTTTGATATTTTTGAGGGGGCTTGGATTTTCAAAAAATGGAAATTTCAGAAAATCTAAGGTAGCTCGGATTTTCTGAAATTTTCCAAGCCAGGTCAAAATCCCCTAAACTTCATTCCCTTTCTAGAAGGAATTTTCAAAAAATTCAAAAAGCAACCCCACCTAATTTTTCGTCCTCTATCCATGGGTGCAAAAATATTTACATATAACATTGAAAATTCACTTCAAAATCCCCATTTCCAAAATTTGAGGTAGGTGGATTTCTTCCATACCCTCAAGATGCTTCAAAATACTACCCTTATCAAAACAAATCTAGACTTAATCTCAAAATAACCTCCCAAGAAGAGAAAAACTGAAAGTTGACAAAGCCAAGATGTAGAGAGGCAAAAGAAAAAATAGGGTCACTGCCTTTAGCGGGGCGTGTGCACAAAAATTGCACAGCAAAACCCAATTAGCCTAAAAACCATAATAAAGTCAAAGGCATGTTAGTGATCAAATGAAATAAAAAGATTAAATCACATGTTGAAAATTGATCACTATTTTTCTTACCAAAGAAGGGCATCGTTGTTCATGATAGCGTCACTGTAAAGGAAATGAGCATCGCTCTGCAAAAGTTTAGTGATGACGGAAGCATCACTATTTTGGAGCGTCACGATTTGCAAATTCTTGATACCTCTAAAAGTATTCAACGTTGCCATTTATTTTAATCAGCGCCAAGATATTAATTAGGTGTCGATGTTTCTGATGATGATAGTGTCACTATATGGCAATGCCTAGTAAAGGTGTCATTAAAACTCCCTTGAGCATCCCTATATCCTACAAGAATTAAAAAAATGGAATTCGAGATAGAAATTGATTAAATGTGATCAGTTATGCCCTCCTTCTAGCACCAAAATGTGATTGACAGATTAGTATGGACCGACTACACTTGATCCATGAAGAATCGAAGCATAATGAAGCCACTAATGTTAATCTCAATAGGATCAATCAAATGCAAATTCAACCAAACATATTAAACTACGAAAGCTTTGAAAATACCTACTCTAATCCATTTGAAACTTATCCCATTGTGGGAGTGGTGTCCTAATGATGTGGATTGATGACCCTTTCCCAATCTCATGGATAAATGAGCTTGTTTCAACCAGTTTTATTAAGGAAAAATGATGAAACCATTGATAGATGTGTGAAAAAAACATGATTTAAAACTAGATTAACATGATGCAAGCTATTTTAACATGATTTAGATTAACATGATTGATATGGATGTATGCAAAGCTAAACTAAATGGATTCTAAACTAAAAATATTGAAACCCTAATTACAAAATATGCTAAATGTATGCACCTAGGTTTCTATGGAAGCTAAGCTATTATGCAAGTAACTTAAACTAAAAAAATGATGCTAAATATGTGCTAAATATGAGTGTGAGTGTGAGTGATTTTAACAACATAAGTTTGATGTTAAAAGATGGATTTGTTTGTCACCAAATAGTGACCTATTTATAGGAGAGCAAATGAGAAATGGAGGGTTGATATAAAAAAGGATAATTAATGGTCAAAGATGGAAGAAGTTGGAGGCATGGATGGTGGATTCTCATTAATGGATGAGAATGAAAGATGATATTTTAATTGAGGGTTAATATTCCTTTAAACAAATACACTTTTGACCTGTTTAAGAGGTCACAAGTTAACTTGTACAAGAAGTTTTGAGTTAACTTGCACATGAAGCTTTATAAGTTTGTTTCAAAAAAGGAATAATCCCTTTTTCAAATGAATGAGGAGAGAGAATATTCTTTGGAATATTCTCATGGGTGAGGGAAAAAGGATATTTAGTTAATTAAAACAAAATCAAATTGTGCAAAAGGGGAAGGAATATTACATGGGAATATTCCTTTTGAAGGAATGTGCAAAGAAGGAATATTCCCTTGCAAGTGGGGGGGAAATTAGATTAATTAATAATTGATAATTAAATAATGTTAATTATACAATTAAGGGGATTAGAAGAATTAGATGGTATTTATTAAATAAAATGATTTAATAAATGGGGGAATGATAGAATGATATTTAATTAAATAACTTCGAGTTATTTAATTAAATAAGGAGACTTAGAGACTTAAATTAAATAACTCAATTTATTTAATTTAACCAGATGAAATGGTAGCATTGAAGGGGGTGAATTAACTTGATTAAATAAATTAGGTTAATAGATGAAAATGATGCAATTAATTAAATATCGAGGCTAAGTTAATATTTATTAAGCGAAAAGAGGATGGGTTCAAGAATGAAGTGATGTTAGTATACCTTATTTGAGTGCACAATATCATTCAAGACATTTTTAAGTGTTTGCACTTACCAAACCAATTCTTAGCGATCATTTACCCCTCATGTTTAATAGAAAAATCACAATGAACCTTGAGTGAGCCTAGTGCATCAAGACCTGACATAAACAAGCCTTGGTATCAAACTGAGTTTTCCTTAGATTTAGGTTTCCCAGTGGAGTCGTTCAAGAAAGGTAGGTTCACATGGTCCTTTGAGAGAATTTATCTGCTTGTTGGTGTGTGTGTACAACATTTGCATCAATAGGAACCTTGCAAGAAATTGGATTAGTAGTTTAGATAAAAAGGTCTTCTCCCAACAGTTGCCACAAGCTGAAGATCAGATATTAGTAACACAAGAAACCTTTACCCTAATGAATGCAAAAAGTAGAAAATAAAAATCTCATATTTATACTCTCTTTTTGTTGTGACAATCAATTGTAGTGCACAAAGGCTTAGATTTGTCACACAATTGTGATGCAGAAACAAATGATTGTGGAAAACATAATAGCAATTACGATGAATAAAATAGCGACTGTGGTGCAGTGATAAATGATTAAAACAAAATGTTGAACAATTGTGGCACTAAAACCCTAGGCTAAAAAACATAGATCTAACCAAAAAATTGCAAAACTTGATGATGGATATAGCAGACTGTTAATATGTCAGAACAATAACCAAAAACCTAGAGGATGCCCTAAAACAACAATAATTGAATGATTTGAGCTTGTGAACAATGAAAGTCAAATGTGTCATTCTGGGTGATGATTGTGGCTCTTGTGCTAAATGATTATGATGTGTTGTACAATTATTGTGGCATTTTAAAGCTCAATTGAGTCATTCTTTAGTTCGATTGTGGTAGACTCTTGAAAATTAGAATTTTGCTAAAATTTCAAAAAATTCAGCTAGTTCATGTCAGGTTCACTAAATGTAGATATAGTTCTAATTCAGGAATAAGTATGAATTGATAATAGCAACCACAAAACTATATAATTCAACTAATAAAGACCCCAATCCAACAATGAAGCACAAATGAACATAGAAATCACAATAACAAAGAAATACAACCTCAATCTATATGCCATAATTGAATCACGTTTATTTCTCCTCCATTTTTCTTTATTTGTGCTTAGATATGTAGTATGAAATATACTTAATGAGCTTGATGTTGACAATTAATATCTTGATCTCTTGACAGAAAAACTTCAAAGATTGTGGTTAACCTTGAAATGAAGATGATGACTTGCTTTTATAGAAATCCCAAATCAAACGAAGGGCTAGGATTAGATGATGATGTATCATGATCAATGGATGAGATGGATTGAGATAAGGATAAGGATGAATGGACCATAAGTCAAGAAAGTGGTTAAGATTTAGGGCTTAGCTAAGAAGAAATTCAAATTAAATAATGACAATTATTTAATTTAAAGGGAGGAAATGATTAATTAAATAATTAAAAATAATTATTTAATGAGAGAAAGAGGAAAATGGTAAATAATTAAATAATTAAAAATAATTATTTAATTATGAAGATAAGAATACGATAAATAATTAAATAAATAAAATTTATTTAAATATGGATAAAAAAGATAAATTAGTGAGGTAATTTAAATAAATTTGATATTTATTTAAATTAATCAAAGGAAGAATAAGATAGAGTGAATTAATTAAATAATTAAAGATTTATTTAATTAATAGAGGAAAATGACATTAGAGAATAATTAAATAATTAAAATTATTTAATTATGCAAGGATGAAGGCCAGTCAGTGATAAAATATTGCTTGCAAGCTCGAGACATTTTTCAATGTCTCAACTCTCTACTGACACTTTTTGCAAGTTTTCATTCTAAGTTGGCATGGTCAAATGGTGTTGAGTTGAACAAAATTGAGAGGTTAATGTGGAGAGATATCATATGGACTTGTATGTGTAGAAAAAATATTCTTAGGTTCCACGAGCTTCGAGAACCACTACATCATAGTTTGGCAATTTTTTTCTCTTAGGGCTCTTAAGAGACTATGTCGAAATAGTGCACTCTGAAATTGTCAGGTGACTTGGAGAAAAAATAGAACCCTTCCCTAGCATTTAGTTTCCCACTTGGACATATTGGCACAGTTGGTTTTGGTCTAGGATGCATCAAACAAAAAATATTCTTCTTTCCAAATTTGTGTTGCTCTCTACTAAGACATTTTGCAAGTTTGCATTCTAAGTTGGCATGGTCAAATAATATTGATTTGACCAAAATTAAGAGAGGTTAATGTGAAGGGATGTCATATGGAATTGTGTATATGTAGAAAAAATATTCTTAGGTGCCACAAGCTTCAAGAACCACTCTGTCATAGTTTGGCAGGTTTTTTCTTTTGGGGCTCTTAAGAGACTACATTGAAATAGTGCACTCTAAATGATTGGGTGACTTGGATAATGAATAGAACCCTTCCCTAGCATTTACCTACCTATTTAAATGTTTTGATGTAGTCGGTTTTTTACCACAATTCACAAAAACATATATGCTTATTTCCAAATTTCAACTGCTCTCTACTGACCATGTTTATGAATGTTAGTCATTACTTTTATTGGTCTCATTTATACTTGTAAAAAACCAAATTTAACATTATCAGTTTAGTTTATAATATTAATTGATTATGCTTTTGAATTGAGTAATCACTTCACTACATCTAGAGAGGTTAATAAAAGACATCTATTTTTAATTATTTATTGAATCTATGTCATCCATATGTGTAAGAGGGAAAATGGATCAATGGAATACAACAATGAAATCAAATGAATGAAATCTAAAAAAGATAAAAACCCAACGTACTCATGAAATCTAATTGCAAATCTATGAATTCAACAAGAAAGGTTAGAAGAACACAAATGAATTAAAAATCTATAATTTTACCATCCCATGTCAAAGTGTATTTGTATTGATAATGGATGTTGGATTGTTTGATCAATACAAATCATCCATGATTGCAAAAGCTTGATAAATTATGATAATGGTGATCTAGGATGCAAGGGTGTATTTTTCTCAATGTGCTCAAGGATCAATTTGACATGACCTCTCCATAAATTCTTTAGACTTTTAGCTTATTTTTTTAGAAGGATGAAGGTTGTTTTATAGATTTATGATTTTCAGATGAACGATCAAGATTCAACAATGAAACATCAGGATCAACGGTTGAGAACTGTTGAGAGTAAATAGATTGATCAGTTAGCTAAACCGATTGATCCAATTAAAGGATTTAATTGAATAATTAGTGGGATTAGATTGAATGATTAGTGGGATTGAAGAAGCTAGTTTGAGTGTTTAGTGGGTTTAGACAAATTAGTGGTATTGGGAAATAGATTGAGAAATCAGTGAGAATGATTTATTCATCAAGATATGTGAATATGTATTAATTAATCTAATAATTAATTAATGTTTGAGAGGAATGTGAAAGATGTGTTTGAATTTAATAAATAAAAGTATATTTATTAATTGACCATGTTGAGTGATTTTGGGGAAATTGAATAATTGATTTAGTTATTCGAATTTGGATAAGAGAAAGTAGCTTAATTAAATTATTAATGACAACAATTTAATTGATTTAAAAGAATAAGTAATGTTGGTAAAATAATTAAATAATTTACATTTATTTAATTAATTAGGAAGAATAATGTTAAATTTTTTGTGCATGTTTTGCACACATGCCCTGCCGAAGGTAGGGACCCCCTTTCTTTTGCTCCTAATGGGTCATTTTTGCTCTCGATGGGTTGTTTTTCTCTCACCTCATTTTGTGGACCCCTATTCCCAAATCTAGGTTGGTCATATTCCTTAAAACGAATAAATTTCCCTTTGACCAAATTTTCCTATTTGAATTTGCTAATTCTTTTGCTTTTGCAGGGCCCCCCTTTTTCACTTTTGCCTTGCTCCTGCTAACTTGGTCCCTACTCGCTTGCTTCACTTTTTCCTTCATTTTTGACTTTGGGGACAAGCTACCTATGGATTTTGGATGTTTTCATTATGCCTAAGTGAACTTACAAGGTTTCATTAAGTTTTAGGAAGTTGCATAAATTTCTCTACGGGTTGCTGCCCCTCAGTCGCCGTCCACGGGAAGTCCTTTGTGGGCCGCAATGTGCGGGTTGCCATGTGTGGGTTTCCATGTGTGGATTATAATTTATAGGGAAGCCAACCCATAACTTCCCTTTGCATTGTGCACTTCATGACTATCCTGAGTTGTGCATTCCACAGATGTTATCAGTGATCTCGGGCTTGAGGTTCAAGATGGTAAAACCACTAGGGAAACCACTTGCAGGTCCACCCTTGAGGAAGGCTATTTGTCGTCAACCATCTGTGGTCTACCTTTGGTCTGCCTTCGGTCCATTTTCTTCCTTTCGTCTATCGTCCTTCTGCCACTTGTGGGTCTGACCCTACGGAAGGTTGTTTGTTGTCCGTCATCTGCCTTTTGTTCACATTCCATCCACCATCCATCTTTTATTTGTCATTCATTTATTGGTTCTTTGTCGTCCGTAGATTGTCCATCATCTATCGTTCACCTTTCGTCTGCCTTCTATCTATCATCTGTCATTTGCCAGTCATTCATCATCTACCTTTCATTCGTCGTTCATCTGCCAGTTGTCCACCTTCCACCATCCACCTTTTTTCTACCTTCTATCTATCGTCCATTGTTCGCCTATCGTCTGTCTTCCTCCTTGCGTCTGTCATCCATCTGTCGTATGTCCATTGTTCGTCGTTCACCTTTCATTTGCCTTTTGTCCAACGTTTGTCATCCACCTTTTATTTGTCGTCCTTCGACCACTTGTGGGTCTACCCTTGTGCAAGGTTGTCTTTTTTCTTCCATCCATCGTCCACCTTTCGTTTTTCATCCTTCTGCCACTTGTGATTCCACCCCTGCAGAAGTTTGTCTTTCATCTGAAATTCACCTTCCGTCATCCATTGTCCGTCTGCCGGTTGTTCACCATATTCCTTTCATTTGCCTTTGATCTGTCAGTCGTTCATTGTCCACCTTCCATCCACCATCCTTCCACTGCTTGTGGGTCCGCCCCTATGGAAGGTTATTTGTTGTCTGTTGTCCTCCATCTGCATGTCCTCCACTGTCCACCATCTTCCTTCCACCCATTAGCCATCCATCATCCATCTTTCATTTGATGTCCATTGTCCACTGTCCTTTTGCCCTAGGGGAAACCCGCACCCTTAAACCCACATTTATGTTTATGGCCTAGATGAGCTCCAAACATGAATTTTTTGATCTATTGGTAATTTATTAATGGATCTAATGCTTGATTTTTATGATGTGATTAATATTCACCTAACTTTATATGTGAACACACTTACTGTGTTTCGTGTATGCAAGATTTATGGAACCTATTGCTGGTCCATCGGGGAGGCCCATTGAGAAAGTTGAACAAGGAAAAAGCACATTGCTCCAATCACCATTCATTTTATGCTCACTTATCCTCTTAGCACCCATCAACAGAACTGGAGTTAGAAGAAGGCCTATGTCGAGGAAGTCATTAATAAATAACCACACAAGGGAGTGAGAGGGGTTGCTTTATCTTTGACCAAATAACAATCATTGTCTGTCAGGAGTTGTTCACTAGGATCAAGAAAAACTTATCTATTTCATAGTGACACAAATCTACAAGCAAGATCCACTTGAATGGCTGAAAGAATGTTCAAATATTAGACAAAGGGCATCCTTTGACAATTTTCAGTTGTAGCAATGAAGGCAGTCACTACAGGGCAAAAATGCTACAGTATCAAGGTCACTAGAAGACAAAATAGGGAAAAGACAAGAATCTATTTTAAATTTCCATATATTTGGGGATAGGTGAAACCCTAACTTGTATTGAATCTAGGCCACACAATGTAAATTAATCTTGGCCATTCATCCTCCTTTTTAAAAACTATAAATAGGGGCTTTCTCCTCATTTGTAAATAGTTGGAGAACTGGTGTAAAGGAATTTTTCAGTAATAGAGAGAAGCATTGCATTGATTTATGGTTGTTTATTTTGAGTTTGTTCATTACGCATGCATGGTTTAACTCCCATGTTAGAATTATTTGTTAGTTTCTTGAATGGTTGTGGTAATGGTGTTTGTTCTTATGGTATTTGATGAATTTCCAGCCCATAAATTTGACACTTGTTGATGACAAGATGTTATGTAAAGTTAGCCTCAACTTGTTTATTTCATTGTTGCAACTTAGTTCAATTGTATGTTCATGATGTGCATGTACAATCTGAAAATCAGCAGATCTTAGAATATTGCATTGGTTTTGTGTAGCTGTAGGCTTCTCTTGGTCAAGCAAAACCCAGTTTAGGAAGTTTGTCTATTGTAGCATCCTTCATTATTACTGTTCATTCATAGCTTAGATTTAGAACAACTCTCTTAACCCTTTCCTTTTGTCTATTTCTTTTAGTCCCTTGTTAGAGTAGGATTCAAAGCATCAAAACAATACCAAATCTAATGAACATGGTGAGTTTCAACTTGTTGTTCTAAGTGGGCAGCCACTGTTCATTCACTTCCAACAATTTGAAACTCCATTTGCAGACCCAACTTCCCATGCTTTGTAAACCATAAAGGCTACCCTATGATTACTAGAAAATCACATCAACCAACTGAACTCTTCCAAGCATTGTCATGACCTGACACCTGAAAGACCTTGGGGTAGTGATTTGTAACCTTTTTGCAGATTTCTACCTTTCAAGAGAGATATCATACTTGTGTGATGCTTGTGTTGAGAAGGTGCAAAAACACCCATCAACTAAACTAGCACTAGAAGGAGGGCATGGATGTGCTTGAGGCTACAAAGCTGAAAGTTGGAAGTTAAAAGAAATCTGACGTAAAATAATATGAGATAGGAAGATCTCATCATTCACTAGAATTTTAAAATCAAAAAACTGAAAGGCAAAGCAACGACTAAGCTGAGATGGAACAACATTTGAAAATCAACATTACTCAGCTACACGTAGATTTAAATAGAAGATTGAGGAGACCATTTTAACAATTTGCATTGGTAGATAGGTGTAGAATCCATAGCACCCATAGACACAATGAATTAGAATGTTTGACATTCTTGGACAGAATTGAAAGAGTCTTGCAAGGAAAAATCCTCTTTTGGGAAATATATCAACCCTTGGCTTTGCCAGACCCAGAAGAAGAATTGATTGATATGGAAACCAAGGCCTTCAAAGGTCTAATCCAAGAGCACTTGAGCATCAAGGATGGACTAAGGCTAGAGGAGGTACTAATATCTAGTTGGTGTAGATTCCATAATGCACCACATTCAAAATTTACTTGTTCATCATGTGAAAACCTCATCACTCAAGTCAAGGGCAGTTTGAACAAGTTGGAGCAACCAACTCTCAATGGAAAGGAGTCATCCCATGAGGTAGGAGAGATGCCAACATTTGGAGGACAACACATTCAAGTTGAACCAGGAAATTTAACACAAGTTGGTGTCGGGACTGCAAACACTGAGGCCAGAAGTCAAGGGGAAGGAGCTGACTTCCTCGGGACAACAATGATCTTTGATGAAAGCTCAGTTAGAAGTGAATCAGGGGGCCTTTTCTACATCAGGAAATGGAAACCCTCACCTCTTGAATAGGATTCATTGGAAGTTGAATATGGATTGACCAAGTTTGTAGCAACATGTGTTGGGATAGCCCATGAAGATGTTGAAAATTGGGACGAAGAAGAGGCTGAAAGCCTTGGGGTAGCAGAAGGTGATGGTGAAAGCCTAAGCAAAATCAGATTAAAGGACCTCTCCTTCATGAATGATAGTGATCAAGCATTTGAAGATGAAGATTTAGAGGAGTGGGAACAACCACAGGTTGCGACTTTCTATTATCAAACATCTTTCCTAAGTGATGATGAGGATATGGTGGTGGAAAGATATAATGGAATTGTTTCAAGAGTCACAAGGGATTGGTTGGAGCTAATACAACAAGTGGAATTGAAGGTGCTACCACTTCCAGGTTGGTGTAGGCTCCATAATTCAATGCATTTTGAGTTCACGTGTGAGCTATTCCAAGAGGTTGTTGGTTGTCGCCCACAAAAGGATATAAAAGTCACGAAAAATCCTTACTTGGGAATTGGACATTCTAGCAGGTGACTAACATCTTCTCATGGTCATTCATTTACTTTGTCAAACCAGGGAACGTATACTTGAAATGGAGCGGCACTGTATGTGCACTAAGAACTGATTTTAGCCACAACCTACTAGAAATAAATGCGTGAAAGGAATTCTATTTATGATGCAGGAACGTACAGCAAAGTCTTATCAACTTAAGCATAACTTAGTTAAAGCATAAATCATAACAACTATTTCTAAGAAACAAACCATGGACTGGTCTTATGCTGTAGGAACAGACACAGGGATGGATTCCTTATGCTGCAGGAATATTACAAGACTGAGTTTGTGCTAAAACTTCCTGGAATAAAATTCTAACTAATAAACAACAAGAAATAAACTACTAACTAAAGATACTTACTAAGTGGGCCCCCTTAGCAAGCATCAACCAACTATGCAAGAATTGAACTCAAAACTTCATTAGCTTTTTATTCATAACTCGGAATCACATGCATGTTTGTTTTGCTTGTAAGAAAACTAACACAAAACTCTATTCATCATTATAGAACTGTTCTTACATACTCTGTAATGTTTCCACTCTCTAGTCTAATCTCCTTAACCTTTCTAATCCTCTAATCTTGTTCACTCACGTAGGAGGGACATTTATTTATAGAAAAATAGCTAACTAACTAACTTAACAGAGAAAGATGTGGACGTAGATGCTTCCTAATTCCAAGGAACAGATTTCCATAAATGAAAGTGTATCTATTCAATTGATTTTGAGAGAATCTAGCGCTCCACTCTTCCTAGATTGATGACCATTTAGATCTCTCGATGACCCGGACAAAGCATCTTCGTAGGAACAACATCCTTGGTGTCGTGGTGGAAATGGTCTTCACTTTAGAACCGAGGTTCGCTACGCATTGACTTGTTCATACTATCTTTAACAACCTATGGAACACATGGCAACAAAAGCGAAAGAAAGCATACATATAATAGCATGATACTTATCATTAATCACACATTAAATTCATCTCATTTATCCAAAAACCACGCATATCATATCAATCAATTGGGAGGTCAAATAGAGTCATGAATATAGACATATGGAGATATTAAGCTGCAGGAATATAGGAATGCATTGTCATAGGATACTACCCAATTTAAGATAAAATTTTACAATCATAGAGTTTAAAACAACCATTAGAAAGAGTAAAAAAAAAAAAAAATA